>JANAVB010032220.1:887519-1009559 GCA_029216955.1 Iris pallida | reverse complement strand
ATAGCTACTTGGGTTGTGGTTCCCTTCGATACGTGGTAAGGGTAAGGGATACGCTACTTTCCATGGTCGTAGTATGAGAGGGATAGGATTAACCAATATGTTGTGGTTCCCTTAAGAGCGGTTTTTTCGGGGTCCGTGTATTTATAGTTGTCTCTAGTGGGGAAGGATTCGTAACGGATCTGACAACAACCTACACTTGTATGCTTCATTTTGAAAGTTGGTTGATTTTATTGTATTCTATATTACCATTTTATTTATATATTTGTCATATTTTATCTTGTATACCGGGATCGCTTGCTTCACCAATTTAGAGTCATATGACCCAGAAAGTGGTTTCTAGGAGGGTGGGAGATCCTGTTAACTATGGAGATGAATAAACCCTAAGCAAAATGGGGCAACAGAAAGTACAAAGAATTAGGCTAAAGCAACCATGTATCTACACTATCCCCGAACAAACAAGCCAACCTAATTTTATTAGAAATTCGACCCTATGATACATGGATACACAAAAACAAAGGAGAAGCGCCTGCATTCGATACATGATACTAGCGATTGGCATTGGGCTGGGCCGGGCCGCACAGGTCCATAAAGGACGGGCTCAGGCCGGGCATGGCCGGTCTTTTTTGCCCTAGAGAAATTTCGGGCAGGGTTGAGTCGGGCTTAACTATTATCTATGAAGCCCAAACCCGCCCACAAGGGTCGGACTTTTCGGACCAAGTCGGGTCAGAACGGGCTACCCTATAAAAGAGCCCAAATGGGCCTGGGGGGGGGGGGGGGGGGGGGGGGGGGGGGGGGGGGGGGGGCACAAGCTTACTAACATTGGTAATTAGAACTTACTAACATTGGTAATTAGAACTTCACTACTTGTAATTGAAATATGTACCCTATAATTAGAAATGTATTGGGCTTTTCGGGTTGGACTTAGATGGACTTTTAGGGATGGGCTCGGGCGGACTTGTATCAGGCGGGCCTTGGGCCGGGCTCAGGCGGACGGATGCTTAGCCCAAGCCCTATCCTATACTAATATGGACGGGGACGGGCTACCCTAATAGCCGGGCTGTATTGGACTTTGGCCCATCGGACCGGACGGGCTTTTTGGGCGCTCAATAATGATCCCTACATGATACTTCACTTGGAGGGTACATAATCAGGGGGGAAAAACTTTTGCTTTTCTCAAATTTAAACTATCAATTTGTGTACGAAAAGTTGAAGGCTTGTCAAATTTATATCAAGTTGTTTCATTACATGCTCATTCATGCCCGATAAATCCAATTTTCAAAACATTGTTAATTGCAACAAGATACTTGTAGTATTTGTCTTGGTTGTTGTTCCCAACCAAATAAAGCATAGATTAGAAGTCTCCTTGATAACCCTCGCCAGCCTAAACCGCTGGGCCAACCCTAAATTAGAAGTATCGTAGTGTTATTTTGCAGTGTAAGTGTGGCGCCCGATACGCGTTCGACGCAATGCCGCACGGGCTTTCGTGGTCGAACGAACAGGAGCTGGTTTCGGACTTGATAAATTGGGGAAAAAGGGAAGGGGGAGGGGGAGGGGGGAGCGGACCTTCATGAGACGGTCTCGGCCCGCGTCGGCTGCGGTGTCGGCTTCGGCGGGTGCGGCGGAAGGAGGAGGGAGGCGTCGAGGTGTCGGAGTTGTGAGGCATGGTGGTGGCCTCGTTTGATGGTGACGAAGGAAAGATGAAGTTGAAAGTCTTCTCCTTCTTCCTCCTCTTCTCAGTGAGCTCGGGGTTTGGGGGGAGAACAGGTTTGCAAGGCCAGGGATATATGTAGCAGTAGCAGTAGCAGCAGCAGCAGCAGCAGCAGCAGCAGCAGCCATGCCTTCCCTCCCTCTCCCTCTCTCTCTCTCTCTCTCTCTCTCTCTTCCCTCCCTCCCTATGTCGAGAGAGATAAATAACTTTAGCTAGCCAGCTACATCATATCCACTCATTATTTCTTTAATAATAATAATTATTATTATTATTAGGGTGTCATTTAGGGGTGGGCATACGGTTTCAAAACACGCAGTTCTGATCCGGTCCGAACCGTAAAATGTCCAAAAAAGTCAGTTCCTAAAATTTAGAATTTAAACGGACAGGCCGGGACGGGTTGTGTGACACTAACGGAGCGGGTCCTATTTTCAAAATAAACAGGCCCCGGACCGACCCATATGTATTTTTTTTATCAATTTTAGAATTTTTTGTTATTATAGTTTATAGATAATAGAACAAGTTATTGTTTAGTAAACAAATTCTAGAAATTTGGGAAGACATAAGACTTGTTTGTTCTTATAGATAATAGAACATATGTAAATGTTTACTATTCTATATTTTTTTTAAACTTTTTTGGGACCTGTTTGGACCCGCGGGTCGGTCCGGTTCGGACTCGTTTCGAACGGATCGAGTCCGTTCCGGTTCAAATATATTTTGGGTCCGTCCCTCCCTGCCCCGCCAATTATTTAGTCCGGTTCGAATCCATAAAATTTGGGTTCGGCCCGACCCGTGTCCACCCCTAGTGTCATTATTGACAATTCTAAACTATCATCATCGACTCCTCATTAATTTTAGGCTTAATTGCTACTTGATACCCTCAACTATTACCATTTTTCAACTTGGTACTCTAAACTTTTTTTTGTAACAACTTGATACCCGGATATTATTTTGGACAAAAATGCCCCTAACCCTAACCCCCCTCCCCCGTGCTAGCTTCGCCCCCCCCCCCCCCTGCTAGCTCCGGCCGCAACTCCCCCCCCCCCACCCCCCCTGCTCGTTTCAGGCCATCCCCTCCCCCCCCCCCTCTCGCTCCGGCCGATCGTCCGCTCCCGCCTCTCCCCTAGGGCTCGGCAGCGGGAGGAGGGGGGCTGGGAAGGGGGGTGCGGAGCGGGAGGCGCGGGCAGGAGGTAGCCCGGAAGCGAAGAGGGGGGGGGGGGGGAGGTCGGCCGGGAAGCGAGGAGGGGGGGGGGGGAGGCCGGAGCTAGCAGGGGGGTGGCCGGAGTGGGGGAGGGGGTGGAGGGAGGGAAGGGATAAGAGCATTTTGGGATTTTTTAAAATGTTAGGTATTAAGTTGAAAAAAAAAATAGTTGAGGTATCAATCTGTTACGAAAAAAAGTTTAGGGTGTCAACTTGAAAAAGTGTGATAGTTGAGGGTAGCAATTAGCAATTAAGCCTTAATTTTATGTTTCAAATTCTAAATATGTTTGTGATATTTTAAAAGTGTCAATAATGACCTCCTAGTGTGTCATTATTGACTATTCTAAAATGTTATTGTGTACTCTTTGGACAGATTTAAAATTTGAAAGATAAAAAATTAAAAATGAATGTGTGGTAACAGTTTAGGAGTAACAAGTATTATTATTATTATTATTATTATTATTATTATTGGAGCTAAACTACTATTTTGGGCCGGGTTTAAAAAATAACCCACCCGTCACATCCGACATATAGTATAACTCTAAATGAACCCAACCAAGTGGAGCTGAACATATCAAACACGGCTCAAAGCCCACAAGCAAAAAAAAAAAAAACATAAATTGATTTATTTATTTTTTTAAAGAAGAAGAGAAAACCAGTTTCTTCTATTGTATTTTATAGATTCAATTGAATAGTGCAAGTAAAGGAGCAATTTAAAGTGGTCGCACTCGCACTGAACCCCAAAGGGGGCCTAGTTGTAACTTAGGTTCTAAGACTCGAGTCAGATTGGGCCTTTTTTTGGGCCAAAGGGCAGGATCTGGTTATCTTATTTTTGTCTCCACTAATTCTCTTAATTGTCTTACTTTCTTGTTTTTTTTTAGATGTCCGACAATACATACGAAATTTTGTGCACGTTGTATTGCATGCATGTTGGGTCCACTGTCTCTTCCACCAAATAAATGGAAGGAATAATACGCCACCGTGGCTCGATTGCTTACCGATTCTAGGGAGTTTTTTAACAATTTGTTATTTGCAGTACCAAAAAAAAAAATCAATTTGAATCCTCTCCTAAGTCAGGGACAACACACATCTTAGCTATTGATATAACATTACATAATTGAATTTATAATACAATACAAACTCTCTCTCTTTTCCAAAATCCTAAATAGATTTACAATATAATATAAATTACATTATATATTTCAACCATGCAAGGCTTGCAAGCAAACATACCTTTAGTGAGTTTGTCAAAGATGCATTAAAGTAATGATCTCTCTAAGTCAGTCCTCCCTCCGGATTCATATCCCACGAGATATAAATAAATAGAAATTCCGATATCAACTTTTATTTGTTCTTGTCATTGACAAGAAACATAGTCCATATATAACAATTAAGGACTGTATGGATGGAACAAAAAGAAGAAGGCAAGATTAGATGTAATGCAAAAAAAAAGAATTTTTTTTTAGATATAATGATTACTTTCTCACATTCTCTTTTGAATATAAGATGTGAGATGGAAATCCAATTTTTATATTTGAAAATCAAGAATAAATATATTTATAAGGACACTTAATTAATATTAGCAATTAGTAATACTTTTTATTACTAAATAATAAGAATAATCATTTTAGTATTCACAATTAATTAATTCATACTAATTAATAGTAGTCGGTGTAATAGACGTACTAAATAATAATGTATTATTTGTAGGTAATGGTAAAATATTAATACGAGTAACTAATTATATTAATACGAGTAACTTAATTATTATTAATTTAGTATAATTAAATTAAAATTAATTCAATAGCTAACAATTTAAACAACTAAAATAGTATTAAGTTATTAATAATAATTAATTGTTATTAATAATACTAATCACGTGAATGCGCGTCAAGTGTTTTATGCAAGTAAGTAATTCCATAAAAAGTCTCTTGTTTTTAGATGTGATATGATCCGAATAAAAAATTTAATTAAAAAATGCTAAAATAGTTTGAATATGATTCGAATATATTTTAATTAAAAATTATTATAAATATAGTTATCATGATTGATCGTAGTTCTATCCGGCCATTTTCTCAAGGTCAGATGTCTAGTATTATTAGTTTTAGGTTTCTTCATATACTCATTGGATCTTTCTTGATTGAAAATAGAAAAGATCTCGGAGAATTAACCTTTTAATTTATGTGCTATTCTTTCCTCCCTCAATTAAGTTGCTGCATTGATGTCACCGCTAGCTAAAATTGTTCGATCGACGTCGGCATGGAAAGTGACATCTCTCACAGTCATAGCTACTGTTCACCATTCCTTGTCTTCAACTTGCAAGTTGCTGCTTGGCTGATCAGCAAGCATGCATGCATGCATGGACAAAATTTGTTGTTTCTCACCCCTTCCGTTATATAACTCCTAATGTGGTAAAGTTTATAGCTACTTCCTTGCCCTCCTCACCATTTTGGAAATTTCTATTAGAAAATTGGTATTTTGTCTACCGTTCGGCATGCACGCCACTTGACATTGCCTACGTGGCAGCAGTCGATTGACCTCCTGCTAACACCTGAATCCACCTCCTTAAAATTCGAATCAAAAAGTCAATAGATGAATGTCACGTAGCACGGATGAAGGACAATCATTCTCAGAAGACGTGCCAAATAGCATGGTTCATTTATTATAACAGGTTAAAGTTTTGCTTTATTTTTTTCTTTAACTTTGTTTAAATATAACTCTCACAACTGTTGAAAAACCAAGTGTCCGTTCAAGAAAAAGAGATCTATAACTCATCGGAAATCCTTACACAAACGATAATTTATAATAAGAAATTAACTAAACAATAATTTATAATATTAATTTGTAAATTTGAAAGCTAATTTATAATAAGAAATTATAAAATCTGAAAATTATAAATTATAACACCGCTTGTAACAACAAATTGTTACATACAAACATTGTTTTTGTACGTGTAATTTCCGTTGACAAACAACTTTGTCAACGCACTTAAAATGAGATAACTAAAAGAATGTGTCCCCCAAACAAATGAGAGAAATAAAATAATGCTAATGACTGTCTCAACTCTAAGTATGGGAAGATTCCACAGTTTACGTGAAACGTCAGCTACTATTTAATGATTCTCCATGCATGTTGCATCTCCTCCAACATGCATGGACCAGTCAAACTAATGAGAGCCGTAGAAATTATGAAATTAAATTGAGTTTCCACTTGTCATCGTCATTTTCTATGTATAAATTGTATCAATCTATTTTTGTTCACCTACAAAAATTAAAATATTTGTTCATCCTCCAACAAAAATTTACATGTGTCAAATTCATTCAACATAAACCATTTTGAAAGTAATTTTGTAAAGATTTAAGGTGGTTTTGACTAAAGGATCTGACACATGTCAACTTGTTGTTGGAAAGTGAACAAACACTCTAATTTTGGTCGGTAAAAAAAAAAACTCTAAATTGTATACCAAAATTATTTATTGAGATATAAGAGATGTTTTTTTTTTTAATGAACAAACACTCTAAATTGCAAGTAGAAACCAATATTAATTGGTATAAGAGATGAATTTTTTTATATGAAAGTTTCTACGTGTAGAAATCTTCATAGAGACTTAACCATCGTACGTCACAGCCGCCATATAGGATAGAAATTGAGATAGAAGTCACTATTGAAAGAATTTTTTTTTTTATAAATTGATTTTTACCTATTTCTATGGGAGATAGGAATCCCTATTTAAGATGGCCTAAGAATACAATGCTTAATTAGTCTAACATGATTAATAAAAATGCTAATTAGTTACGAAAATCATATTCTGTCCGAGCACGATTACCGTGCATGACAGCACGCCGACGTGTCATCCCCCTCCCATTACTCTCTCTCCCTTCCCCCACCCGTCGGGCCCACGCTCGCAAATTTTTCGTGCCCCCTCCCTTCTAATGGAGGGACGACATGTGACCCTAGGTTAGATTAGTGGTCCAAATTTGCGGACAACGTACAACTGATGAATTAGTTGGGATCTGTCTGGCAAGACGAATGTGACATTAGAAGAGAAAAATCTGTTCGTGGATTATATATATATACAGTGTGAACAGAAGTGACGAATGGAGGGAGCCAACAGCCAAAGGGAAGTAATTCCAGACCGACTCGGAAACTCAATGTGCCTCCAAGGCTCACCAAAGAGCCAATGTGATGCACAGTTGCATGTTCTCTTCCTTGTCGCTAGAGCCAACCTCTTCTCTTTTCCCGAGGATTTTGGATTTTCTTTTCTTTTTTAATTACAATGTGACTTCTAATTTTGATACTGGGTTTTATTAATTAATAAATAGCCACTTTATACGAATATTCTCATCAACATATTTATCAATACATATTTCATATTTATCAATACATATTTAAGTGAAAGGTACATTGACAATATGCTGGTAAAATTAATCATAAAAAATACACATTTATCAATATATTAACACGTGTCTTTATAGTACATGTTAACAATTTTTTGGTTAATTTCATCTAAATTTTATTCCTTAAATATATAATATATAACTTTTTTTTTCCTCCTCTTTTTAAAGTTTTCATGTAATGGCAACTAAATTAGTTCCAGGGCCAGCCCATTAGTTGAATTGTTCGCGGCAGAGCTTATTTTAGTTGTTCCTCAATTTTTGTTGTAAACTGGTTTGAAGGATCACCTATGATCCCAACCTCTTGCATATCACGTTGGACGGATTACTTTATGCAGAGTGGATTATACTCAATCCAAATCTTGTTGCACTTATCCTGGTCTGACTTTGCTTAGACTCACAAATCTAGTGTAAATGGGAGTTAGATAAAAAAAGAAAAAGAAATCATACATAGTCACCACATGTTAAGCCAATTGGTGTAAGAAATCACTATACAAATCTAAATCATACTTGTATAGACATAAATGAAATCATTAATTGGTAAAACAACTCATTTAAGGTTGATGCAGCGAAATAAGTAAAAATTGGAAGAATATATATATATATATATATATATATATATATATATATATATATATATGCAAATGAACTCTAGTCCAATGGTTTAAGAGAGATGCATGCAGTTCAAGTGGTCGGAGTTCGAGCCCTAGTGGAGACGAGTTCGACACAATTATTCATTGTTTCAAATATATATATATATATATATATATGAGGAAGGAACAAGATCCCCACACTTTTTACATCCCCATGCACCCCCTATTTGCACCGTTGGATGGTACTTTAAGTCAGTCATCTTAACCGGTTGATTTACCAATGGTTAAGATTAGATGACTTAAAGCACATCCAACGGATGTGAACATGGGGATGCATGGGATGCAAAAATTGGGGGATGCCTATCCTTCCTCATATATATATATGAGGAAGGATAGGCATCCCCACAATTTTGATATGAGGAAGGATAGGCATCCCCACAATTTTTGCATCCCCATGCATCCCCATGTTCACATCCGTTGGATGTGCTTTAAGTCATCTAATCTTAACCATTGGTAAATCAACGGTTAAGATTAGATGACTTATAGCACCATCTAACGGTACAAATAGGGGGGATGCATGGGGATGCAAAAAATGTGGGGATCTTGATCCTTCCTCTCTCTCTCTCTCTCTCTCTCTCTATATATATATATATATATATATATATATATAATATATATATATATATATATATATATAAACCCAACAGCCATTTGAAACAGCCAAATTCGACGTACAACTTATGAAACGAAAGTAAATATATGAAGAATATAATATTTATTTTAACCCTTATTTTTATTTTTAAAATTTTATTTATTTATTTTCAATACTTTGTGTTAGCAATTTTAAAAAAAAAATTCTATAAAGAAAAATATAGGTATTTTTTAATAACAAAAAGGTTTGCAAAATTATATTTTTACATAAGATTTAAATTTATGCAAATATAAATATAAATTACTTGATAATATGAATATTATTTTAAATTATATTGGTTTAGTTTTAAATTTTTATTTGATTTGAATTAATGGGATAATTTATCCATTAGAATTTTTGATCCTTATCTTATAACCGCATTTGAATTAAATTATATCTCCATTTAAATAAATCTAAAAATCTTTGGATTAGCATAATCCATCCAAATTAGGTAATAATAATCATATCAATATTAAATAAATTATAATAATGTCCAAATTAAATAATTCTTATATTATATATAACTATTTAACTTATGAATAAAACTATCCCTCATATTTTACTTCCCTAAATCTCCTATTTTTTCTTCAAAAACAGCCAAAAATTCATTACAGAATCAGACTCGTTTTTCATAAGGTGTAGCAACTTTACAAAACCGTTGCAACCAACTCTGGACTTTGTTTCACCTCAAATTTTTTTTTTATAACCGTATCAAGGTTAACTTCCCAAATATATAATTTATTTTTTGTAATTAGGAACGTAAATTTCTAAAAAAAAATGTGTATTAGTTGTCAAAAAATTAACGTATTGCACAGTTTTTTAGATTCCAGGAGATCCCGAACTTCGTTTTGCGATCCGTTTAATGTTTTGGAAAGCTGACACATAGATTTACACCATATAATTTTTTGGATTTTTTGAGCAAATAACCCTGTCAATAACTTATATTTGAGTGGTAACCCCACTTTTTTTTATAATTTAGGAAATAACCCTGTTTTGGACGGAATGATAACATCCGTTAAAGTTAATACATATAACAAATATTTTGTTAACAGAATGTTAACATCCGTCCAAAATAGGGTTATTTCCTAAATTATAAATAAAGTGGGGTTACCACTCAAATACAAGTTATTGACAGGATTATTTGCTAAAAAAACCTAATTTTTTCAAAAATTAATAAATTAGTTTAATATTTATTTAATTGTATAATTCAGAATTTGTCAGTAATTCACCGATTTAGTCATGGTTTACCATAATCACTACTATAATAAGTCAAATTAGCGACGTCATGATACGTCGCTAATAATGACAATTACGTCGCTAATCGTAATTGGTGACGGCTTTAGCGACGTAAAGTGAAGGTCGCTTTTTAGCTAGTCGCAGATGGCAAATACGTCGCCCTACGTCGCTGTTTGCGACGTCCCATCCGTGTCGCTAGGTCGTCGCAAAGTTAGCGACGTAGAGCGACGAAAACTTTAGTCGCAAACTTAGCGACGTAGTGCAACTTCTTAGCGACGTTTAGATCTATTGACGTGATGTGGCATGCCTGCCACGTCAGCAAGGTGGCGACGTACAGCGACGTAACGCCGCTAATTAGCGACGTATAGCGACATCCACTTTCCGTCGCTATCCGTCGCTATACGTCTCTATCAGTCGCAGACTACTGGAAAAAAAAATTAAAAAAATATGATGTGTATTTTTGTTATGTTGTGTGTATGTGTTTACAGGTGTCCAAATTATAAGCAACCCTATATACATGATACGAATTTCCAACATGTGACATTCATCCATAGCTACTGCTTAATTGTTTCATTCGGGGTTCTATTATGTGTGAAAGCAAGACGCAAGTTACATTCCGGATGGACTTTTTTATATCAAATTGGCGTTTCTAAAACACTAGTCCAATTGGAGATCTCTAAGAACATTTGAGCATACATGATTAAACAAAATTGCAGCCCGAGCTATTCCTGGACTCTACATTGCATTCTACAGTACTCTGAGAGTGTGACTGTGCTCTGGTGTGGTATTCATTTGGAAATAAGATGTCGCCAAAACCATTATTTTTCATTTTTCTTCCTCTTGAAAACTTTAGTATTGTCCGATTGTGAACTATCAAAACCATTATATGAATCGGGTTTGAACAAAATTAAACCTAAAAAAACCCAAAACATGTCCAAGGGTCGTGTCAGTGTTAGTGTCCAAAACACGCACACACAGTGTCAGTGTCAGTGTCAGTGTCAGTGTCCAAAACATGTCCAAGGGTCGTGTCAGTGTCCAAGGGTCGTGTCAGTGTCAGTGTCCAAGGGTTTGAACAAAATTAAACCTAAATAAAACCCAAACATGCACGCACAGACAGTTGGTGGTGCGGGGTGGAGGAGGAGGAGGAGGAGGGAGAGGAGTTAATTAGGTTAGGGTTTACCTGAGCTCGAGGAGGAGGAGCTCGACGGGGGGGTAGGGCCGGGGTCGCCGGGGGGGAGGGAGTCGCCGGAGGGGTAGGGGTCGCCGTGGGGGGGAGGAGTCGAGGGGGGGGGGGGGGAGGGGTGGCGAAGGGAAGCTCGAGTGAAAATTGAAATTTTCGAGTGAGGGGGAAAAATGAAACGCTGTGCCCTAAGTAAAAATTTTAGCGACGTCAAGAGATGCCGTCGCTAACCGTCGCAAAATTTTAATAGATGGCGACATATTTTAATAATATGTCGTTGCACGTCGCTATTCAGCGACGTAATTTAACTCCTGTCGCTGAACGTCGCAAGTCAGCGACGTTTTGCGATGTATATTACAGGAGTCGCTATATTCCATATTTAGCGACGACATTTTATGCCGTCGCTAAATTACGTCGCTAATAGATCATATTTAGTAGTGAATGGTGATAACTTTTGACCAAATTGTGATTTTGTGGCACCGTTGATTCAAGTGCACGTACACTGAAATCTACTTGATTGCACACTCAAATTATTGAGTTTGTGATATTTGACTATTTAGTCAACGGTACGTCTCGATTTGCGTACCACGGATTCAAATTTGAAAAATGTGACTTTCTATAGTCAAGGACTTATATTTATATTTTATTTCAGATTATAATTATACTAAATTAGGTGATTTATGTGCTTGTCCATTATTTGGGGACTTAACCTTGAATTTCGGAAGTCAAAAGTATGAAACTACGTGTAGAAATCCTAGAATCATGTAGACTTGTTGTTTAGGAAACTCATGTGTCCCATGTGTACTATATATAAGACTAAAATAATTCTTTAATTATGTGTGAATTTTGATAAGTTTTGATATTGCAAAGTCAGTGGGGACTTGAATAATAGGTAAGTACACCTTGCCAAGTTTTTCACTTCATATAGTGCATTTAAATTATTGCTTATTTTATCATATATTCACATGATTCAAGAAAATTTAATTGCTTGAAATTTGATTCCGAAAATATAGAATTTTCGGCTATATAGTATTCGGCATACCAAACTCCCCTTACAGATAACGGTAGGTGTTATCATTTGCAAGCAACTAGTGGCATTTATACTATTTATTATTTTTAAAAAAAACTTTCTATTAAAATACTTACATAAAAAATATCTTAAGGTTTATTTAAATTGCTACCCATATAACTAACTAAATTCTAGTCCCTTGGTTAAACTGGGGATTTGGTTTCAAATACATTACAGATCGGGACATAATTATTTGTGCAACGACTGAACCATGTAGAGGTTGGGTGAGCTCTAGCCTCTAGGCTAGCACGTCCCCAATTATTATTTATTTATTTTTGTATTTTATTTTGTTTTGTTTTTCATAGCTAGTCCTCTTATATCTAGTCTATTCTAGATTGAATTTTTGGTGAAAGAAAAACATGTTTATATAGTACACACAATGAAAAGAGAGGTTATGATACAACACTGTGCATGACTCATATAAATGCTGCATTTGCAGTCAATCAATCAGCACTTAACAGTCCCCAAGTACATAAAATTGTCATCTTTTATTCAATCCCTAGCCCTCCGAACCTAAACGCAGAGTCGCACACAGACACAGAAATGGGACTAGCTAGGAGTACATTGGTAGGGCCATAACCATGCACGCTCTCACAAGCAAACTACAAATTCCTACTTATATTAGAACACAGAGGCACATGCATGCACGTTACCACCACCACAAGACTCACTCCGTATATAAACAGTAGTATATTTGTGTCTCTTTTGTGTCTCTCTGTGTGTGTGTGGTGTGTGTGTGTGTGGGTGTGTGCGTGTATCGGTCACAATCACAGCTCTTGGCAGTCTACGGGAGGTGACCCTTGAGCCTGATGTTGGGCTCATTTAACCTTTCAGCATGAGATCGGCTACTCTACGTCGACCTCCTGCGGTTTGCCCCATGCTAAATTCAAACCAGTAGTAAATATATATTATATATATATATATATTCCTACTTATATGTGTTACTTCCAACTAGTTTGCTTCATATTATTAGTCAAATATTACTTTAATTCCAACTACATGGCCATAGCTATCACCGCTAGCTACAGACGAAATTTATTTTTATTACAAAGACTACTCGGCAAGTCATAACCGTGTTTTAAAAGAAAGGAAGAATTATTCTCAGGCACGTAACTAATATTCTTACGGTTCTCTGATCTCATATGTTAAAATTAAAATTAATATAAATATTAGTATTAAAATTAATATTAATATTAACTTTAGTATTAATATTAATACTAACATTAAAAATTGGATAATCAATTTACTGGATTAGAATTTGTTATGTCAGCTGACATGTCAGATATCACATTAGCTATCACTTAAGAAAAGATTGTTTGAAGGAACATTTTAAAGGTAAGAATAACATTACTCTCAATGACGGAACTAAGGACGGGATCCAGCCCACCCAAAAGAAATTTTTTTTTTTCTTTCATATATATATTTTTTGTTTTGTTTTTGTGAGTCTGGCTTTATCGAGCCTATCATAACCTACTCGAGTCTATTCCAGTTTCGAATTCTGGTTCCGCCCTTTGATTACTCTCTCATTTACTATTGTTTTTTTGAGTTAGATTATAAATAGGAAAGAGAGACCTTATCAAAGTATGTTGGTTTTTCTGTATAGTACTTACTTTACTCTACCAAGATAATTAGAGTTAGGGGGGGGGGGGGGGGGGGGGGGGGAATAGCTTTCCCTCCTAAGTCTCTCATATTCTCTCCTCATTCGCAATCCTAAACATACCAAACATGGATAAGGAATTCAAAATCCATTTCCAAGCCACAAAAACTTGAACCAAACGCTCTTAAAGTTAAGGCTTTATTCTATTTTCTTCTATTCAAATTTGCTAACCAATACTTTGGGTTTGTCCAATGCATCCTTATAAATAGGCGGAGCCTGGCCACGGCTGCGTCCGGTAGATTTTAATTAATTTTATATATAAATGGCTAAATTATAACTTGATACCTTTAATTATTCGAAAATTTTGACTGAATATCCTCAACTTTGATAGATATCAACTTGATATCCTAAAATTTTAAAATGATAAAATATCCTCGCGTCGCATCCCTAACCAGCCCCCCACTCTCTTCCCTGCGCCTTCACGGCCGTCACCCCCTCTCTTCGCAGGCTGCCGCCGTTTGGCTATATCCACCGCCCCGTAACCCCCAGCAGCTGCACCCCCCCCCCTCCCACGTCCACCGTAACCCCCAACACTGCAACCCCCCCCCCCCCCCCCCCCCCCCCCTCACCCCCACCGCCGTCGTTTGGCTATCATTACCGCGCGCGACGGCGAGAGAGAGGGGGCACGGGGTTGGG
Organism: Iris pallida; assembly: GCA_029216955.1. Lineage (NCBI taxonomy): Eukaryota > Viridiplantae > Streptophyta > Magnoliopsida > Asparagales > Iridaceae > Iris > Iris pallida. Next base: position 995,198 of record JANAVB010032220.1, on the reverse strand, counting down.
GCTGGTGCAGCCGCGGGGTAGGGACGGTGCCACGGTGGGGTGGTGACAGCCAGAGAGGAGGGAGGAAATAATTTCGTCATGTTTGGAATTTATGGTATTAAGTTAATACCTATCAAAGTTGAGAATATCAATTTGAAAAACTCGAATATTTGTGGGTATTAAATTATAATTTAGTCTATATAAATATCGCATGTAAACCTTTTTGTATGTCTTATTCTTATTTCCAATTTCCATAGACTGCCTCCATTTATGGGATCAAAGACCGCTACAAACCGCAGCCAACGAACGTCGGGTCGATCCTCACCAGCACCCTGAACGAACATGCAGGACCTTCTATACGATCGAGATCCGTACAATTATTACACATTGTCAATGTTGCGAGCTTCCGAAAACATTGTCATCCTTTCTTCAGGTGTACGAGTTATGTACGGATTGACCGTCTGTCGTCCTCTGGTACATTATATTGTTGACTTCTTTGTTGTTATATACATGTTGTTACTTGATCACATGCGGGCTGTCCGTCCGTCTGCATGACCGAATCCAATTGTCCTCCCTCCTCTCCCTTCTATTAGCATGAATTTTACGTCGTGACCTGTCAATGAAAGAGCACCACGTGTGCGGACTGACCTACGTACGCTCAGTGTAACAGCACCCGTGTTTTAATCATACTTTTGTTGGAAAAGAAACGCGGAAACCTTTCCCCCAATCGGAGAGTCCTGCGAGAGGACCGAGCAATACAACGCACGAACCCAAAAATAATCACACAAAACAATCCACGCAGACACAGAAAATTTTTGACGTGGAAAACCCTTGCGGAAAAAACCACGGGACGATCGGAGTCCAACCTGAGAAGCCTCCACTAATGGAATAGAAGAATTACACCCCTCTACAAACTCCTCCCCCAAATCGGATCCCCACAACACCAGAAATAAGAACACTGATTCAAGGCTACGAGAGCGAGAACGACGAGTAGAGATTACCCGAACACGATCTCCTTCGAATAGCGACCTTCAATCCTCCGTCTTCTTCTCCGAAGTTGCAATGGCACTCTTGCTCCTTCCTCTCCAAGTGTGTTACGTTGCGTTATGAATTAGGGTTTGGAAATCCCAACTTAACTCTCCAATCCCGCAACTAACCTGGACCGTTGGATTAGATCCAGTGGTAAAAAATCACCCAAATTCCCGCATCACCCCGACACACAGAGTTCGGCCAGAACTCTGTGCCGGCATCCACACCTAACGCCAACATCCTGGAATGGCCAGATCGAGTTCGGCCCGAACTCGCCATGGGGACCGAGTTCGGCCCGAACTCGGCAATCCTATTCCAGAACCTCCCTCTGGTCAGCAACAGCAGCAGCGACTCCGCGTCGCCTACTTCCCGAGCTTCTTCGACACATGAATGGCGCTCGTCGCACTCCGGGGTCTTCTCCACATAGGTTGGGAACCCCACCCACTCCAACAAATCTCCCCCTTCACAACTATGGGGAGGATGTCGTCATCCCCACGACCTGCCTGCAGTACTCAAACTTTCCCCTTGGTAGAATCTTCGTGAACATATCAGCTCCGTTGTCATCTGTATGAACCTTCTCAAGCGCCGCGTCCTTCTTCTCAACCACATCCCGTATCCAATGATACCGAGTCTCGATGTGCTTGGACCGGCTATGAAACGTCTGATTCTTCACAAGGTGGATAGCACTCTGACTGTCACAAAGCAAAGTATACTGCTCTTGCTTCAGTCCCATTTCCTGCAACAGCTTCTTCATCCACAACAGCTCCTTGCAAGCCTCCGTCGCCGCAATGTACTCTGCCTCTGTCGTCGACAAGGCAACACACTTCTGCAACCGCGACTGCCACGACACTGCTCCTCCCGCAAACATCATCACGTAGCCTGAAGTCGATCGCCTCGTGTCTACATCTCCAGCCATATCAGCGTCGGTATACCCAACCAGCTTCGGCTCGTCACCACCAAAGGAAAGTCTCCAACCAGCAGTGCCCTGAAGATATCGTAGAATCCACTTGACCGCACTCCAATGTACCCTTCCAGGATTTGAAAGATACCTGCTAACCGTACCAACTGCATGAGCAATATCTGGTCTCGTACACACCATGGCATACATCAGGCTTCCCACAGCTGAGGCATATGGAATCCGCTCCATATCTTCCTTTTCGTCCTCGGTAGATGGACACTGCTCCTCAGTGAGCTTAAAGTGAGCCGCAAGAGGGGAACTCACTTTCTTCGACCCGTCCATACCGAAATACTGAAGTACCCGGTGAATGTACTTCGTTTGGGACAAGTGTAGCAGCTTGGACTCTCTCTTTCGGCTGATCTCCATCCCAAGAATAGTCTTCGCTGCGCCCAAATCCTTCGTAGAGAAGGCCGCGCCCAGTTGGCGCTTCAGCTCCGCTATCCTAGTGGCATTCCGACCCACTAATAGCATATCATCAACATAGAGCAACAAAATGATGAAATCATCATCGACAAAATACCTCACAAATACACAGTGGTCTGACGTCGTCCGTGCATAACCATGCTCCCCCATAAACGACTCAAACTTTTGTACCACTGCCTCGGAGCCTGCTTCAGACCATACAAGCTCTTCCTCAACCGACAAACCAAATGGACTTGCCCTTCTCACAGAATCCCTCTGGCTGCTCCATGTACAACTCCTCCTCAAGATCATCGTGGAGAAATGCCGTCTTCACGTCCATCTGCTCGACCTCCAGGTCGAGACTGGCTGCTAATGCTAGCACCACCCGAATAGACGAATGCTTGACGACAGACGAAAAGATCTCATCATAATCTACGCCTTTCCGCTGACCGTAGCCTTTGACTACCAGCCTCGCTTTGTATCGAGGGCGAGTAGCATCTTCCGTCTGCTTCACTCTGAACACCCATCGATTCTTCAAAGCCTTCTTGCCCTTTGGCAACCGCACCAGATCATAAGTGGAATTGGTGTGCAAGGAACTCATCTCCTCCTGCATAGCCTCCATCCACTCCTGCCTGTGTTCGTCTTCCATAGCCTCTGCAAAACTTTCGGGCTCTCCCCCGTCAGTCAATAGCACATACTCATCTGGTGAGTATCTCGTAGATGGTCGACGATCCCTGTCACTCCTCCTCAAAGGAACCACTGGTGCTAGCTGTATACCAACAGCCTCCTCCCCTTTAGGAACTGCCTCCCCGGCATGCTCATCCTCTTGAGGGACACCCTGACCACCATCAGCAGGCTGATGATCAAGGTTGGGAGCAACTCCATGTACCCGGCTCTCCCATAACTGGATCCTCTGCGATGTCCTCTGGAAACTGCTCGAAGCGAAATGACTCTAACTCAGGCAATTCCTCAGCCTCAGAAGGCGTCTCGGAATCCTGAGTGTTGGTCATGGTCTGATCCTCGACGAACACCACGTCCCTGCTTCTGTAGAGCTTTTCTTCCACTGGGTCGTAGAGTCTATAGCCAAACTCATCCCGACCGTAGCCGACAAAGACGCATCGCCTCGTCTTCGGCTCAAGTTTGGTCCTCTCGTCCTTCGGTACATGCACGAAAGCCTTACAACCAAACGCCCGCAGGTGATTGTATGACGGCTCTTTGTCGTACCATACTTTGTCAGGCACATCACCCTGCAAAGGAGTACTAGGAGACAAATTAATAACATAAGCAGCTGTGAGAAGAACCTCACCCCAATAACTGCCTGGCAAGTTTGTTTCTGACAGCAAACACCGCATCCTCTCCATCAGTGTCATGTTCATGCGCTCCGCTACACCATTAAGCTGAGGTGTCTTTGGCGGAGTCTTCTGGTGTCGTATCCCCTGCTCTCTGCAATACGCATCAAAGGGACCGATGTATTCGCCGCCATTGTCGGACCGAACACACAACACTTCTTGCCCGTCTCCCTTTCACAGAGGCCTGAAACTCCTTGAAAGTAGGCAGCACCTGATCCTTGATCTTTAAGGCATAGACCCAAACCTTCCTGGAACAGTCATCAATAAAGGTTACAAAGTAAGAAGCACCACCAAGAGATTTTACCTTCATAGGACCGCAGACATCCGAGTGAATCAACTCGAGCAACGCCGGCTTCCTCGAACTTGGGTGACTTTGGAAAGACACCCTATTTTGCTTCCCAGCTAAGCAGTGCGTGCACTTCTCCAACTTTGTAGACTTAAGCCCTGGAATCACCTTCCTGTTCACCAAGTAGCTCATCCCCTTCTCGCTGATATGGCCGAGCCGCCTGTGCCACAACTCGGTAGACGCATCACTGACTGCGTTCACCTCCTGTTCCCCCTGTGCGCTCCCCTCCATATAGTAGAGACCGGACTTCTTGCTTCCTCTGGCAATCACCATCGAACCCCTGGAAAGCTTCCACTGACTATTTCCGAAGAGACGAAAGAATCCCTCGTCATCCAACCTTCCAACCGACACCAGGTTGAAACGGATATCAGGGACATGACGAACATCTTTGAGAACAAGAACCGCACCCGTCTTCGTTCTCAAATGCACATCTCCAACGGCAACCGCCTTCGACACATCTTCGTTGCCCATCTTCAACACGCCACAGTCGCCTGTCGTGTAAGTGGCAAATAGTGCCCTGTTGTGAGATACATGTGCTGAAGCCCCTGAGTCCACCAGCCAAGAATTGTCATCGCAGGCGAGGTTAGTAATGACCTCATCACCTACGACGATCACATCGCCTCCATGCGTCGAGGCCGCCGCTGTAGTGTTCTCTTCTTGCTTCCCCTTGTCGCCCTTCTTCTCTCTCTTCCAAGCGAAACAATTTCGCTTGATATGGCCCTTCTTACCACAATGGTAACACTCTGAGTCCTCGTAACGACCCTTGGACTTCCCCCTGCTCTTGTCTCTGCTACCACCTGGACCCCTGCTTTTGCCCCTCCCGCGGCTCTCTGAAACAAGTACCTCTGAGTGGTGGGATGATGAAGTGCCCTGAGAACCTCCGCATCTCTTCATTCAACACCCGCTCTTGGCAAACTCCAGCTGACCACGCCCCTGGAGCAGAAGCGATCAAGTACTAGTACGGTCTCCCACGAGTCTGGCAAAGTACACAGCAGCCACAGTCCCTGAACTTCGTCGTCGAACTTGACTCCCATAGAGATAGCTGGTCAACCACGCCCTGGAACTCACTCAAGTGGTCCGAATAGACGCCCCATCCTTGTATCGCAGACCCATCATCGTTCGGATCAGGAACAATTTGTTTACCCCGGTCTTCTTCGCATACAAGGATTCCAGCTTATCCCACAACGTCTTCGCGTGCTCAATATTGGCAACGTGGTTGTACACTTCTCTCCACAAACTGTCGTATGTACCCCACACTTGTATATGCTCGAAGTCCAGTCCTCCTCGGATTTATCACTGGGCTTCTCGGATGCAAACACGGTAGATGCAGCTTCTTGACAAACAACAAATTCTTCATCTTGCTCCGCCATAATGATAGTTTGTGCCATTAAGATTCACCATGCGCACCGGCTTCCGCGTCCATCTCTCCTCTCTGTTTTCTGTCAACTCCTGACACCCTTCTGAATTCCAGAACCTGGCTCTGATACCACTCTGTTGGGAAAGAAACGCGAAAATCTTTCCCCAAACCGGAGAGTACCTCGAGAGGACCGAGCAATACAACGCACGAACCCAAAAACAATCACACAAAACAATCCACGCAGACACAGAGAATTTTTGACGTGGAAAACCCTTGCGGAAAAAACCACGGACGATCGGAGTCCAACCCTGAGAAGCCTCCACTAATGGAATAGAAGAATTACACCCTTTACAAACTCCTCCCATCCAAATCGGATCCCCACAACACTCAGAAATAAGAACAATGATTACCAGGCTACGAAGAGCGAGAAACGAGTAGAGATTACCCGAATACGATCTCCTTCGAATAGCGACCTTCAATCCTCCGTCTTCTTCTCCGAAGTTGCAATGGCACTCTTGCCTCCTTCTCTCTCCAAGTTGTGTTACGTTGCGTTATGAATTAGGGTTTGGAAATCCCAACTTAACTCCCCAATCCCGCAACCAACCTGGACCGTTGGATTAGATCCAGTGGTGAAAAATCATCCAATTCCCGCATCAGCCCCGACGACACAGAGTTCGGCCAGAACTCTGTGTCGGGCATCTAGCACCTAACGCCAACATCCTGGAATGGCCAGACCGAGTTCGGCCCGAACTCGGCAATCCCATTCCAGAACCTCCCTCTGGTCAGCAACAGCAGCAGCGACTCCGCGTCGCGTACTTCCCGAGCTTCTTCGACACACGAATGGCGCTCGTCGTACTCCGGGGTTTTTCTCCACATAGGTTGGGAACCCCACCCACTCCAACAACTTTACGATGGTTCTCACAAATGAAAACTATATCTGGACTCCAATAGCACGATAGTTTTACAAACGCTAGTTGTGTCATTAAGAAGTGCACAAAAAGATAAGAGAGCTGTTTTGTCGAGAAAAGAAAAAGCTTGATTAACATATTTATTTTGATGCTTTAACTACTCTTTTAAGTTGATTAGATTTCATTATTCTACACTTTTTGGAAATTATAGGTTCGTGCGCATGTATTGAAATTTGAAGGTCAATCATTCATCAAAATTAACCAACAATTTGATTCTCTGCAAAATATCCTTGACACGTCATTGCCAACTTGAATAATCCTCGTGGCAGAATATATTAGAATGTATTTTGTTAACAAAAGAAAATCTCTAGTAAGTAGAATGTATATTTTCTTAAGGAGATTATCTCTATATTTATACATTCATGGGAATTGAACAAATGAAAAGAAATTAAAGAAAATAAATTTACTGGGACCAAATTTACTTATAATAAGGCTCCACATAGAATAAGTGAAATTCACTTGGTTTGTTTGATTGGACTTTTTTCCATGAAAAATATTTTCAAAACAATGTTTTCACCCATTGTAATGTCTAATACTTTATATTTTCTATGGAATTATTTTCCAAAAATATAATTATTTGTTATATTTTTTCATCAAAATGGTGGAAATTAAACTCGCTCACTCCATAGGAAGATATTATTTTTTTCATGGAAAAATAACTATTTTCCATGGAAGATAATGACAGTCTAACAGTCAAAAATTTTATAAGAAAATTTCAAATTTTCATAAAATTTCTTCTTAGTAAATTAACTTCGTGGAATTAATTTATTTTTTACATATTTTTCACATTGCAATCAAATGCACCTTATAAACGAAAATAAACTTATCTCTACTCTATTTTTTGGAATCACCTCGCACTCTAGGGGGTGTTTTTTTTTTTTTTTTTCCTTTCCGCTTATAAGTGAATTTTACTTGTTCTTTGTAGGCCTTCCTTATATTATAAGTGAATATGGTCCAAATAAATGCGTTCATTTTACACATTTACAAGTAATTTTTACTCATAAGTGGCTCCAAATTAATAGGTATTTTTTTTACTTATTGAATTGCTTCAGTAGTTATCGCATCCAAGAAGTCTATTATGTCTGTGCAAATTTAAAAATCCTTAACATGTCCAAATTATAATATAAAACGGTTTTCCTATATATATAAACTCAATCACTCATTCCTCTCTTCTCTTTTCCTTTCTAAAAACAAGAATTCCCTCTCTTTACTTGTCCAAATTCTAATAGAATTTTTTTTTCTTCTGTTCTTGTTATTTAAAAAAAAAAATTCATCTGTTTTTAAGTTTTTTTCTTTCCATTTTTTTGCTTTTTTTCATTCCTTTTAAATATTTTTTAACAAAAAATATTTTTTCCTTGTTTTGTTATTCTGTACTTTTTTAGAAAATTTTCTTTTAGAGCTTTGTTTCCTTTAAAAAAACGAAACTTTTTTTTGTCTCTCCTTTTTTGTGTTTTTAAAGAGAAGTTATTTTGATCTTTTCTATATTTTACTAGTAGTACTATTCCTCCCTCCAAATTAATCCTTGCCGTCCCCCTTAGGTGGCAGATGATGAGACACGTTAAAGAACATGATGTGCCATCTAGCATAACAAATTTTTATCCCAAAAATTAATTACTCATTTTTTCAATATTAATGTTAATGTCAATTTTAATTTTCTGGAAAACATTTGGAGTGATGGTTTGGAGAACCCTTTGGAGGAATGAATAATATGATTCATCATGTATCATATACTATAGAAATGTAGACACACTGTCTACTTTAGAAAATAGGACAAATTATGTTAATTATTTTTTTATATTAAACTACTTCAGCTTTGAAACTAAGTAAAGGAATCATCCCAATACTTTACATCTTTAAGTTGTAGCACTGATCACCGGTATATCTTAAAAATCTACAAAGGAGAGAGGGTGGTAAAAAATAATATGAAAAAAAAATTTAAATTGTACCCCACTTTATTTTTTTAAACCCATATTCAAAGTGCAACCCCACCCAATTACCAAACTATAAGATATCTCATACTTTTGATGGAAACCGTCATTCAGTGACTGTCAACTCCGTTAACCAATTTTTTTTTGACTAAAATACCTATATAGTCCTCCCCCCCCCCCCCCCCCCCCCCCCCCCCTCCCTCTCCGGCCCACTCTCCGCCTCAACGTGCCCTCCACCGGCGAGATCCGCCCCCACTCCCCAACCCCTCGCCGCCGGTGCTTCTACTGCTGTCGTTGGAGCTCCTGCTGCTGCCACCGGAGCTCCTGTTGTTGTTGGTACACAGCAGATGTGTGCTCCAATGAAAGGTCGTGCAAATGGGTTTGAAGATGAGTGAAACAATGGACCGCTCATCAAGTGAAACAATGGACCGTTCATCGAGGAGAGAGAACCCACCCACTGCCAGCGGCCAGCCTGACGTTCAATTGGGTCCCACATTCCTATTTTGTTTTGCACAAATTAACCACACGCTCTCTCTCTCTCTCTCCCCCCTATATATATATCTATTGATATGGCCATACACCAATCATTTCTCCAATAGCCTCTCTCTCTCTCTCCTTTTCCGTTTGAGCCATCGATTACTATTCACACTCCTCTTCCTCCTCCCATGGCTGCCTACGTCGTCAACCGGCAGTTCGGCCGCCCCGACTCCCCTGTCCGGGGCTGCAGCTTCCCTCCCCTCGTCTCCCTCCCCACTAACCCTTCTCGAGCCGCAAAGAAAGACAAAGAGGAGGAGGAGGAGGAAGAAGAAGAAGAAGAAGAACGTATCGACTGGCTCAAGACCATCTCCCTGGAAGTCGAGCCATCCGTCCACGACCCCCGCGACCAAGGCACCGCCGACGCCTGGATCGAGCGCAACCCCTCCCTCATCCGCCTCACCGGCAAGCACCCCTTCAACTGCGAAGCCCCCCTCTCCCGCCTCATGCACCACGGCTTCCTCACCCCCACCCCGCTCCACTACGTCCGCAACCACGGGCCCGTCCCGCGGGCCGGCTGGTCCGAATGGTCCGTCCAGGTCTCCGGCCTCGTCTCCCGCCCGCGGGCCATCTCCATGAACGAGCTCGTCGCCGACTTCTCCCCCGTCGAGATCCCCGTCACGCTCGTCTGCGCCGGCAACCGCCGCAAGGAGCAGAACATGGTCCGCCAGACCGTCGGCTTCAACTGGGGCCCGGGGGCCATATCCACCTCCGTCTGGCGCGGCGCCAGGCTCCGCGACGTGCTGCTCGCCTGCGGCATCGCGAGCGCGCGGCGCGGCGCGCTCAACGTCTGCTTCGAGGGGGCCGAGGACCTCCCCGGGGGAGGGGGCTCCAAGTACGGGACCAGCCTCCCGCGGGCCGTGGCGATGGACCCCACGAGGGACATAATGCTGGCCTACATGCAGAACGGGGAGCAGCTCTCGCCGGACCACGGCTTCCCGGTGCGGGTCATCATACCGGGGTTCATCGGCGGCCGCATGGTGAAGTGGCTCAGGAGGATCGTCGTCACGCCGGCCGAGTCCGACAACTACTACCATTACAAGGACAACAGAGTGCTTCCTGGACATGTGGATGCGGAGCTTGCTGATGCCGAAGGTATATACCTACTAAATTAATTAATTAGCCTAAGCTTTGTTTTGTTTGGATGCTGCTAGCTTAGCTTAGCTTAGCTGTACTAATTAATCGATCTATCATTGCTCAGAATTGACCAACTAATTAATTACACTACTAATCGTTCTTTATTGTGTTTTTGATTAATTAATCTGAAGCTTGGTGGTACAAGCCTGAACATATCATCAATGAGCTCAACGTAAACTCGGTGATCACGACGCCGGGACACGACGAGATGCTTCCGATCAACTCGGTCACCACGCAGACGTCCTACACCATGAAGGGCTACGCTTACTCTGGTACGTACGTGATGATTTAATTAATTAGTATAGTTCGAATTAACCATTAACTAAAATAGTATTAAAACATATGTAGGCACTTATTTGTTTCACAAATTTGACATTACATTTGAGAAATGGCTAACTAAATGGTCGTCAACTAATTACCAAAATTGTATTTGCATCATTCTGTTGGGAAAAAGGATAGCAAGCAACTGTTGAAAAATTTGTATCGTCTTTATTTAATGATGTAAAAACTACTATATAATAATAAAAGTTTTAGTTTTTTTTTTTTTCATATATCTCTTTACTATCTTTATTAATTATAATTCTTCAATAAATTTACGAAGACATATTAGAAAAAAACTAAAAGAAAGTGTCCTTTGCTGCACTAAGTAGTTTTGTATAATTATTTTTCTTTGACCTTTGCTTAGTAAAATATTTTATAATTATAATTAAGACTAAATATGGTAAAATATGTATTAATTCTTCTATACATATAGCTGGTACAATATAGCATAAACAAGTAAAAAAATAAAAATATATATAAAAACAAGTACTAAAAAGAAGAAAAACAATGACACATCAAATGTTTGCATAATAAATGTACAGGACACGACACAGATACTTCAAAATGGAATAGGACAGTGTGAATAGGCATAACTTGTATTGTAAGTTCGCGTATAATTTATACGGAAACTACATGTCCAGGCGGCGGAAAGAAGGTGACGAGGGTGGAGATCACGGTGGACGGGGGCGAGACGTGGCGAGTGTGCAGCCTCGACCACCCGGAGAGGCCTAACAAGTACGGCAAGTACTGGTGCTGGTGCTTCTGGTCCTTGGAGATCGAGGTTCTCGATCTCTTGGGGGCCAAAGAGATTGCGGTTCGAGCCTGGGACGAGTCGCACAACACCCAGCCGGAGAAATTGAACTGGAATGTCATGGTAAGTTAATTGATCGGTGCAATTAATTAATTTTCCTCGTCTCTTTTCTTGCAAATGGAGACACTCCAAAATATACTAGAACATGTTTAAATCGTGTCATGCCCGTACTATCGTGTCTGTATCGTGTCCAAGATAGTTGCTAGCTAAAATTGACATGAATGAATGGTGTGACCATATATGCAGGGCATGATGAACAACTGCTGGTTCCGGGTGAAGATCAGCATATGCCGGCCGCACAAGGGCGAGATCGGCCTGCTGTTCGACCACCCGACGCAGCCGGGGAACCAGTCGGGCGGCTGGATGGCGCGGCAGAAGCACCGCGAGACCTCCGAGGAGAAGCATCAGCTGAAGAAGAGCCTCTCCACCCCCTTCATGAACACCTCCTCCAAGCACTACACCATCACGGAGGTCCGCAAGCACTCCTCGCGCGACTCCCCCTGGATCATCGTCCACGGCAACGTCTACGACTGCACCGCGTTCCTGAAGGACCACCCGGGGGGCGCGGACAGCATCCTCATCAACGCCGGCACCGACTGCACGGAAGAGTTCGATGCGATCCACTCCGAGAAGGCCAAGTCCATGCTCGAGACCTACCGCATCGGCGAGCTCATAACGACCGGCTACACCTCCGACGCCTCTGTCCACGGCTCCGGGAACCTGACCGGCCTCATGACCAGCATCAGCGAAGCGACCCAGGCTCCGCTGGCGGCTCTGGCCAACCCCCGGGAGAAGATACACTGCAAGCTGGTCTCCAAGACCACGGTGTCGCACGACGTGCGCCTGTTCCGCTTCGCGCTCCCGTCGGCCGAGCAGGTCCTCGGGCTGCCCGTGGGGAAGCACATTTTCCTCTGCACGACCGTCGGCGGCAAGCTGTGCATGCGCGCGTACACCCCGACCAGCGCGGCCGACGCGGTGGGCTACTTCGAGCTCCTGGTGAAGATTTACTTCAAGGGCGAGAACCCGAAGTTCCCCGAGGGGGGGCTGATGTCCCAGCACCTGGAGTCGCTCCCCGTCGGGTCGTCGGTGGACGTGAAGGGGCCGACGGGCCACATAGAGTACACCGGGCGCGGCAACTTCCTGGTGGGGGCAAGGCGAGGTTCGCGAGGCGGCTGGCGATGGTGGCGGGCGGCACGGGGATCACCCCGCTGTACCAGGTGATCCAGGCGGTGCTGCGGGACCGAGCGGAGGACCGGACGGAGATGCACCTGGTGTACGCGAACCGGAGCGAGGAGGACATACTGCTGAGGGAGGAGCTGGACAGGTGGGCCAGGGAGCACCCGGAGCAATTCAAGGTGTGGTACGTGGTGAGCAGCGCCAAGAGGAAGGAGGAGTGGAAGTACAGCGAAGGGTACGTGACCGAGAGCATTCTCAGGGAGCACATTCCGATGGGCGGCGGCGGCGGCAGCGACGACGACACGCTCGCTCTGCTCTGCGGACCGCCGGCGATGGTAAAGTCGGCGGTGGTGCCGAACCTGGAGAAGATGGGCTACGATGTCGCCAATTCCTGCTTGGTGTTCTAGCTAGCTAGCTGGAGTGCGTGGCTAACCTCTGCTTAGCTGCACGGACACTTGGACTCGTTCTAAATTTGCATCCAGTAGAAGAGCTAGATGGACTTTGATGCAAATTGCTTAATTTTCAAGATGATATATATATATATATATATAGTTAATTTAGGTATAAACTTGTACAAAGAAGGGGGGAGAGAGATTCTTAACATACTTTGGGAAGAGAATGGAATCTTTAATTTTGTTGTTTAATATATGGTAAATAAAGGTTGGCCATGTTGCTTGCTCCCTTTAGGAATCTTTCAAACCCAGGAGCCTGACCGATTCTCTTCTCCACAAATTTATAATAGCTGGGTCCATGTTATCTTATTGGTTTTTTTATTATTATATAACTCACTTAAATTTATTATATTTTTAAATGAGTCTTCCAAATTTATTATTTGATTAGAAAACTCTCAAATCACAATAAATAAATAAATAATAACTTACGAATCCCTCTCCATTACGAATTGAGATTGTGGGAGTGGAGAATTAGGATTGATATTCCTAGCATTAGCTTGTGAGGAAAGATTACGTACCTCCTCTACATTGTGGAAAGAAAATGTGTATATTTTCTGGAGAAGACCCAACAGCTTGCGTACGTAGAATGATCCCAAATACCCAATTATATATGATAACTAGTGATGTCAAGAAAGTTAATTAATGATTTATTTCTCCACAATGATGGCATATGACTTCGTTCTGGATCCTGCACTTCCTCCAAACACAAACAATCTTCTACAATCAGGCCGCCAGGGGTTGGATTGCTCTATCCGGAACAATTAAGTTTTGGTTATTTCTTGATCCTTATTATAGGTCGATCCTGAAAGGTCATCTGCCACCCGACCTCAATTGGGATCATGCTAAAACTGGATGGCCCTGAGCAGAGGGAAATTGTCTAAGCCCGTAGTCTTGTCTGGCTTACACCTGGACCGGAGCTGTCTACAAGTAAGAAAATTTAATGATTAATAACTGGGGAAGTTGCATGTCTTGTTGGTTTGCTGAAAACATCATGACTTTCCATCGTGGTACATGCACCAAGTTGTCTTTGTACCTTGTTCTAGTTCTACTGATATATGGCACATCAGATTCGGGATGGGAACTCATGTTAGGTATCACTCAATTTCTTACGGTACTCTTGCACAAGTTTGTTTGTTTGGCTGATTAGTTTGTGCAGTCTTCTTATTTACGGAAGCACATACAAAAGAAAGTATGATATTGTTAAAAATTAAATTATATCAAAATGTTTTAAGTATGGTCTGAATAATTGTAATTAGGATTTGTTATAGATATAATGTTTTTAGAACTTAAGATATGTGTTCAGTTAAATAATATAATGTACTTAGTTTAAATATAATTTGAATATTGAATATATTTTAGGATTTGTTATATGTTTATGTTCAGGTAAGTAGAAGGATTTTAGAATTATTTTTTTTTTCCTTAAATACGTGAGGAGATACATAATACGCTGTATAGTTAATTTTTTTTAATTTATTATTATTATTTAATGGATGACATATACATACGGTTTGGACGACTCATTTGAGCTCTTTCCAAGCCGCATTATAATAGTAGAGATAATAACATAGTAGGCCATGAGGGGCGGATTCACCCTTGGCGAGACAGAGAGAGTAGCGCACCACTTCTCCTTGATTTTTAGTTTTTCTATATATATATATATATATATATATATATATATATATATATATATATATATATATACACACACACACACACGCACCACTTCTCCTTGATTTTTGGTTTTTATATATATATATATATATATATATATATATATATATATATATATAAAAGATGTTAGCTATATTTTTTGAAAAACTTGCTAGCCAGATTTTTTTTTTTTTCTTTAAAGAGAACCCTAGGTGCAAAGTGTGATCCAGTTCCAGTCCAATATCCTCTCCAACATAAAGAATTATGAATCAAATTAAATTATGGATGTCGTTATTGGCACCCCTAAATGTCATCTTGCACTTCCCTCTCCATGCATACACAAATTAATGCCAGATTTAATACAGGAATAGATTTGGATTTTGAATGATAGAAAACTAAAAAGAGTGCATGATGACGATTTAGGCGTGTCAAAATTATAGATAGTAAATTTTGGCAAATGTTAAAGGCCACCCCAAATTACTAAGGGCCACCAACTTAAATTTTTTTAAAAAATTACAAGTTTGCCATTTTCAAAACACTAAGGGCCACCATCTTCTTCCTTTGTCTTCTTCCTTTGTCTTCTTCCTCTTTTCTCAATCCCTAAACCACTTCTCTCAATCCCCACCTCCATTGTTGTCCCCACCTCCTCCATAGTTGTCCCCACCTCCACCATTGGTCCCCCCTCCTCCATTGTTGTTGTCCCCACCTCTTTGTTGTGTAACATGAAATATTTGTGAATTTCTGGTTTGTGGGATATAGATAGACACATTGTTTCGGCTAGGTTTCGAGTGTCAATAATTTGAAGCACTGTGTATATAATATGATCAGAGGAGATGGTAAA
This sequence comes from Iris pallida, assembly GCA_029216955.1. NCBI lineage: Eukaryota > Viridiplantae > Streptophyta > Magnoliopsida > Asparagales > Iridaceae > Iris > Iris pallida. The sequence continues at coordinate 979,960 of JANAVB010032220.1, read as the reverse complement.
GTGTCTAAGAATCTAAACCTATTTTCTGAGATAGGTATGGCTAATGTTTTCTTTCTTAGTTCTCAACTTGGCATATGTTAATGAATGAACAAGTAGAACATGAATCTCAGGAAATCAATTCCAGAGGAGACACAACTATAAGAGGAGACACAACTATAAGAGGTTCAAGTAACTAAACCTACTTGAATTAATTTCAGAGGAGACACAACTATAAGAGGTTCAAGTAACTATATTGAATGAACAAGTAGAACTTGAATTAATTCCAAGGATGGCTACAGTGACTGCAGGACAAGCCTGCAGTCCCAAGTATATTGAGGACTGCAGGCTAGGCCTACAGTCCCCAATTGACAGAAGCTCAGGGAGGAGGGAATTTGAAAAAAAATTGATGGCTACAGTGACTGCAGGCCAAGCCTGCAGTCCTAAGTACATTGAGGAATGCAGGCTTAGCCTGCAGTCCTAAGTACATTGAGGAATGCAGGCCTAGCCTGCAGTCCTAAGTTGAAAGAGAGCAGACATTGATCTTTCTAAAAGCTGAAATGTAATCAAATGGTATCTAACTTACTGAAAAGTATCTAACTTAATGAAATGTAATCAAATGGTCCTTACTGATATTTTGAAATGTAATCAAATGTAATCAAATGGTCCTTTCTAAGAGCTGACATTGATCTTTCATTTGATATTTGTAGTTGGAAGTTTCAAGGTGATTTTTTTTTTCATTTTCCTTGAGAAATTCTACTGGCTAATTCTCTCTTTCAAATTGCAGAAGTTGGGACTTTGGCCTCTCCTCTTGATTTTCGAGTATCTCGAGGCTGTCGGAGGAGGAGGGGACTTCGTGGAGGAGGAGGACGGGAGTGGAGGAGGGGACTTCGTGGAGGAGGGGGGAAGGGGGGGCTATCGGAGGGGGAGGAGACTTCGAGGAGGTGGGGGGAATGTTTTTGGCGATCGGAGGGGGAATGACCAGGAGGGGGGAAGGGGGGCTGTTGGGTTGGGTTTTGTTTTTGTTTTTGTTTTTTTTTTTTTTTTTTTTGGTAGCCCTTAGTAAAATGATTCATTTTAGGTTGCCCTTAGTAAAAATATAAGTGTATGATGGTTGCCCTTAGTAGGTTGGTGGCCCTTAGTAATTTGGGGGTGGCCTTTAACATTTGCCTAAATTTTTCTGTCTTCAAACAGAACCAGATTGAACAGTACATAATCAAAACATATAAAATGTGCAGTTAATCCCGCTGTGAAGGAAGCTATTAGTGCGAAAATTGGTGAATATAACCAACTATCCTTAAGAATTTAAACTTTGGACCAAAAACAAGCAAGAGGTGGAATACCACAAAGAGAAAGTGTACCTAATAAAAAAACAAATTCTTGTAATTGGAACATATCCTTATTAAACCACCCATAAGAACCATATTCTGACTTTTCTGGCGAATATCCAACAATATGTTTCATTGAATGAATAAAGGAACAGGATCCCAAAAATAATAAAGCTTTCGAATAGGCATGAGTCTTAGCAAGAGGGATTATCCATAACATGATCAATGGAACAGAGAGTGAGAGAGTAGTTGTTGATAGTTAGAGCAGCGAAGTGATGTTTGATAAGCTTCATTTTTCAAGAGGTAAACAACCTGGGCAGACCATCCTCATGCCTTTGCCTAGCTCATGATACAACTTCATAATACACAAATTCTCAGTTCAAGCAGGGTCATTTCTAATATTCTAAGGGCCAAATACAAATACTTTTTTTTTTAACAACTATAAAAAAGAATCTATGATACTGCAACTTCTAAAAATATATGGAGACCCTAAACCTAAAACATAAAGATTTTACATTAGTAATATATACCGAGATTAAAAATTATGGGACCTTCCAATATTTATGCCCTGTGCGACCGTACGCTTGCATATGCTCAGAAACGGCGAGTCCCTAACATGGTCTTCTGCACCTTCCCTATATTAAGAAGTTCGCAATTCTCCCCCGATGTATATTTTCCCTACCATCAGCAATCACAAAACACCAATGAAGCCTTAAATGTGAGTACATTCAGCCATAACTGATGCAAACATAGATATACCTTTCCTATTCACAAAGTAAACAATTCTCCAGGAAAAAAAAAATCAGCTGCACTATCATTCGCAATAATAAAACACCATACAAGCCTCAAATGTAGCAATGGAAAATGGATTTATATTACCTCTGACTATTCTCACTAGGAACTTACAGTGAAACAATCAGCCATTGGCCACAATTAGATTTAGGAGAAGCATTATTGAAACTTAAGAAATGTACTCATTTGGTATTGCAAGTTCACAACTGATATACAGGAATAGCGAAAAATTAACACTTAACCAACAAGGGGCATGTATTTGCAATCACCTTTCAAGGGGAATTTGTAAAGCTAAACAACTAGTAGATATGAAACAATGAGAATATTCAGGTGGGCAGGGGTTCCACCCATAATACATGCATAAATGAATTGATACGGAAATATATAACTGAGATATAGTGAGAGAACACTGCCATTCTCCCCAATGTATCATTCCCCCCACATGATTGTAAAATCAGTCAAATTATGCAGAAACTGGTAAATGTCTGTTGAGGCAATCAAGTATAGTTATCATCACAAATGGAATACTCGATGCCAACAGAATTCTTCTTCAGTTCAGACCAAAAACTGACCTGCCCCTGCTCCGTCGACGTCTCCTTCGCCGCCTCTCTGATCTCACCACGCCACCACCTCCAAGTGGATCTTCTATATAATCATCCTCTCCTGAAAAATAAGCAGGAGCAGCAACACCACTGTCATCATCAGTAGCCATGGACTGGATATCATAACTGCCACCAACATCATCATCATCCCTCCCCTCCAGATTTGGTGTTGCACCATGGGGCTCTCTGTGTAGCCTCATGAATCGTGCACCCTCCCGCAAGAAAAAGTAAAGGATGCTCCTGCCAATGTCACGATTCTCTCCTTCAAACTCTCCGACCTCGCCATCACCACCCACGACCTCATCCTCCTCAGAGTCGTCAAGGTCACTATTTGCCATGTCAATCACATAATCACCAAAGACCACTGACCTTGGCATCGATGACCTTATTGTACTGATTACATCTTGGCGCTCCCTCTCATGCTCAAGCCGCCTCCATTTCTGCTCCAGCGTGGGGTCAACCTCACGAGGCTTTGCACAAGGATGTGCAGACCTCACATGCTTACGGAGGTCTCTGTATGTCCCAACGAAGGTGCAATTATCCTGCATACAGCTTCTCTTCTTGGTATTGAGATATTTCCTTGCAGGTTCAACCACTGTCCATCCCTTCACCTGCCCACGACAAAGAGGGCATGAGGCAAGCTCCATTACCTCAGTTTTGTCAGCACTGCTCAAGGGCCAACCACCAGCTCGAAACCCCCCTGATAACAAGCCAAGGCTTCTTGTGTCTTCCCCCATCAATGGCTCCAGCTCATGGACTTTGGTGTACGCCTTCTTGAACTGGTCAAGGCAATTTGAGTGGCGGTAGCTGGTCCCACACATGTAGGGACGGCAACCCTTATCGTGGGAAGAGCAGAGGAGGAGGACAGCATTGTGTGGGAACTCCATGCACACTGAGCACTTGGCGCCCTCCCAGTCCCTTTTCTCCAGTGCTAATGATAATGTCCTCTTGCGGCTTGGGTTGCCTTCTTCAGCATTGTCCAAATGGTACGAATGAAGCGGGTATGGAGTCAACCTGGGACGGCATGAGAATGGTCTGCTTCGGCGAACCCTGGCACTTCTTTCCATTTTATAGCAAAAGCTGAACACGACATAAAACAAATTATGCTTAGATAAGAAGGTACATGAGAATCCTCACAACCATTATAAGTTTGTAACACTACCACATTACCAATGAAAAATATTGGGATTTGACAAGCCATCGATGTGAGGGCTCTCCGTTGGTATAAAAATTTAGAAAGCAATAATCCTTCGAAAATAACCAGGTGGAAGTTGCTACCTTGCACTTTATCGTCTCCAGGAATGATGTGATGGCCCTTACAAATTTGACATGCTATCTGAAGTATATGGTGTCATAAAGGTGGATTGTATTGAAAATCATAGCTATCCAAAATAAATTAGTAAACTGGTGCATCAGATTTTAATATCGGTGTCTCCCAAATGATACGGCGTGGAAATCTTAGAGAATACGAATGAATGACACATGATAATAGCAAAAGGATGTACGCAGAGGGTCTACCAGTCGAAACTCTATGATAGATCATCCAAATTACATTTACATTAACTGCAATCCAGGGCAGTACTTGTAATCTAAGACAGACTGGTCTAGAAACAAAATTTCAAGGTTTCAATCATCTTTAACATATTAACTTATTAAGTGCTAATAAGATGTTTGTTTCCTGCAGAAGATGGATAAGAATTGTCGTGTGGCTCCAAAATCAAGAAATGAGATGTTAGAACATTATTATGTACTCTCTCTCAAAGAACATTATTTCTATATCTTAAGAACATGCAAACCAAACTTCACTTACTTATAATCGATTGGTCAAATCAACACATCAACTAGACAAAGAACTGAGGCATTTTAATATACTCATGCTAACTACTGGTCAAGGATAAAGACAAGAACCAAAGTTAAATAAGTTGTGTATATAATACAACTGGACTCAATCAGATCAGAAAAGTGGTGGGGAGCACTAAATTGTTCAGAACCTGATTCAGAGTTAAGAAGATTTGAAGCTGCCTAAGAGCCAAAATGGAAACATGTAGTCCTTTTAGAGATGGCTACGGATTTGATGAAAAAAACGAATTTATTATGTTTTAAACTCATAACCATCCAAGCCTACTCCCATCAAAATGGGGTCAACTATGAACCATAGGAAAGAACCATAATTGAAATGACAAAAAATTATGAACAAATGTCGATCTGACATCAACCATCTATATTGGTGCCAAATTCCAAGCCAAGGTGGCAACGAATACAAGAGGGTCATGCAATAAAACCTAGAGAGTCCTCCAATTCCCCTTGCATATAAAGGGTCCAAATGAAGAGTTATGATACAATTTGTTGCAGGGAATTGCATTTAAACTATAGTGCACATTAAGCCAAAGGATGAAAGGAATGACATTCTCAAATGTAATGTGAATCAACTAGGGCTCCTAGGTGTCAATCATTTGAAAGGACTGGACACTCGGGAATCATAAATAATAGCAGACATAATTTACATCTAATCTCAATGTGCACGAAAAAAGAAAGTATGCATGACAAAAATGGATGATAACAAACTAATAAACCAGAGGTGGGTTATAAAATGGGAAAGAATACAGCCATTAAACATTCCAAAGAATACGAAACACTAGGCTGATTACAAACAAGTAGACCACCAAAAGAATACCGCCCAAACAAGAAAAGAAAAAGGAAGGGAAAGGATGTGAAGGTGGAGATGAGGCAGTGGAGTGAACACCGCCCAAGCTATGCATGTTTATTTTGTAAGCACTAGAATTTGGGTTTAGTAAGTCATATCCTTAATGATGGCGCACAGTACATTTATCTAATAATGAAATAAGAAAAACTGCATAACTATGGACTGGATCCAACAATATGGTAGAGAACTTTGTTATAAAAATTAAACTCTCTCTTTCTATCCCTACACCATAGTGTTTCCAGGAACATGTATAGAACTCCAGACAGACCCTTAGAAGCCATGTTGCACGGATACAAATACGATACAACACGATAGAGATATAATGACATGGAAACAACACTGATTTTTGTGTGTCCTAGTGCATTTTGGAGTGTCCATGTCTGATAAGCATCAGGAACGAATACACCACGATACACCACCAATGGATTATTTGTGCTTCCTAGCTTAGAGGTTCTATTAACATGAGGAAAAAAATCAAAAAAAATCATACAATTAAAGGGAGGAAAGATTGAAGGAGGTTTGTGGTGTTGGGGGCCGATCCCAGTACTGACTCTTACAAGAAGAGAAGAGAGAGGACATCATAATCAAACCTAACTGATTTTTTTATCTTGAATCATACATTGTATTGAACCATTTAATTTCAATGGGTTATATACACTAAATACCGCTAAGTATTTGGTTTATAAGTTATAACACGGGATACCCCTACTTTTAAACTAATTACACTGACCACCCCCATGTTTTATGTTTATTACACGGGGTACCCCTACTTTAAGATAAAAATAAAAAGTTATAACACTAACTACCCCTATTTGTACATTTTTTTTTCCTAAAGGGAGGGGTGGTCGGTGTAATTAGTTTAAAAGTAGGGGTACCCCGTGTTATTAAACCAAAACTTAGAGGTAGTTAGTGTAAATAACCTTAATTTCAACACATAGTAGTAAAAGTGCCCAAAATATCAATGCCAGAAACTGATTAAATGATCCATAAATTTGCTAAGCACAAAGTTGTTCAAATTACAAATCTGAAGCCAATAGTACACTTCTGTTTGTTGATAAATCTCGGTGTGCTTTTCCAAATGGTGCATCTATTGGTCTACTTTTTACGTGTCCAAACCATTTTGCATGCTTTTCTCTCATCTTATACTCAACTGACACTCATTTCGCATCATGTATTTTAATGTATTGCCACACATCCATCTCAGTTTTCTCACTTCAGCTGCGGACATTTTGGTCATGTACCGTAATTGCATAGCCGTGCGACATTTTCCTTTCAACATAAAGGGTCTCCTCCAACAGTAAAGCACTTGTGAAGCACTCCACTTCAACCATCATAATTTGATTCCATGAGCGACATTCTTTTCAAATTCTCCATGATGATAAATGAATGATCCTATACAGTCACTTTTAGTAAACCCAATTCTAAAAACTTGATGAATGGATAAGGTATCCACACACTATTCATTGTATCAAAATATTCCTCGAAAAAAGAAATCCATAATTGCATCAGCATTGTATAGAGAACCTTGAATGGTTGAGTGATCCAATGTACTCTCTTGCATTTCGTCATGATTTCATTTACCAAAAGGCAGAAAATGATCGACTGCATGTAGATGGACCACTATGATGACTAACATTAAGAGACCTAACATGGATAAAGATATCAGTTGAAACAAAATATTAAAGTTAAGCCTATCCACATTAAGAAATGTGCAGATCCTGACCTTACAAGATCTAGAGCTTAAACAAATGACAAAATCTCCAATGGAAGAAATTCTGCATTGTAGGGCTTTCTAGGCTTAACTATGAAACTTCTGCAATCAAGACCAACTCAAACCAAAAGAAAATAAAGAGACTGAGAGAGAAAACAAATACTCAGACCTGAATTTGATACCACATCCTGGAGTTACACTGACAATATTTTAGTGACAAGGCTACTAAAATCCTCCAATTGCATTTAACTTTGAAGGCACTTTCGAGCAAATCCTACCCAAGGCAAGCACAATTTATGTGCTTCCTTCTGCCATCTATTCACGCTCAATCAAAAAAGATCACTAACACCAATTGCACAGTCTACAACTTCATTATGGAACTACCTCGTGCAGTTGTTAATGCATGGTGCAACTCAACAATCATTGCTATAGCACACGAATCAAATATCCATATATCCGATGCTATGAAGCACAGATACGGGTACAGGGATACGATACAGTACATTGATATGGCAAATTGCAAAAAATTAGGATAAGATACAGCATGGATACAACAATTAAAAGAAAAAGAAAACATATATAGTTAAAAACATACTTTAAATAACATAATCATCTAAATATATAATCCAAATTCATTTCACTCAAAATCCAAGTATTCAAAAAGAAGTCCGAGTATTCAAAAAGAAATCCAAGCCACATAGGCAAGCTCTTAGTATTCATGACTTTGAAATTAAACTTGTCTCCTCTTAATTTCTTGTGATAAGTTTGCATCTGGATGTGGAAAGTGGAAGTGTATCTGAATCGATGGTTACTTGTATCCCTTACGTGCGATATGCATATCCATAGGGCAATTACGTGTCCTTTGACCAGAAAAATTCGGATAAGCGTATCTGACCATATCAGGCACGTATCGTATCCGTTACAATAACCGATAAGGATACGCAATTACAATCGCGTATCTGTGCTTCAGAGATCTGAAGCTATCTAAAAACACAGATCATCAGTTCATTACAAAGTAGAACAAAAACTTTCACTCAACCAATCACATTATCAGCAATGCATACACACACAAATTCTTCCTAGAAATCATCAAAACTAGTGGAACCCACCACTTACAATTCAAGAAAGATCTTCCTTTCCTTAATAGTAATATAAACTAACAATTTCCAAACTAAAGCTCACAACTGCATATCTATAAGCGCTCAACCAAGCACAGCAAGTGAACTACTTCGATTAATCTTTTTGTGGAGTTCTTAATGGACGGCGCAATCAACAAACATTGTTATATAACTGCACGGAATCAAAATTCTACTTATCTAACGCCATGCAAAAAAAACACGGATCAAAAGAAACTCGATGCGATCAAACATATTTCTTCCTAAAATCATCAAAACTAGTGGAACTTACCACTGCAATTCAAGAAAAGGAGCTTCCTTTCTATAATAGCAAAAAAAATCGACATGAATTCCAAACTAAAAACACACAATTTCAGATCTCTAGAACTCGAAACAAGCACCAGAGCTACCCATATCACCAAAAGCCAAAAACGCACAAAAATTACAGTAAATCAACGCAATCACGCCAATTCTCCCTATATATCACCAAAGCTAGTGGAACCCATCTCTATAATTCGAGAAAGGAGCTTCCTTTCCATAACAGAAACACAAACCATTGCAATTTCCAAACTAAAACACCCAATTCAAGATCTATAACAACTCAATTGCTCGAATCAATAAACATCCATAGGCGCTCATACTCCCGAAAAACAAAATTTTGGAATACCTGAAACAAAAAAGTTGTCCTCTTTTCCAACAAGACAACCCCAAATCTCAGATCTCGATTCCGCAACAACCAACTCCACGCTACAGAAGTGAATATATATAGAGAGAGAGATTTGTTCGATTAAGAAAAAGGAAGAAACAATAGAATAATAGCGAGGATAGAAGTGATCAATCAAAGTATCCAAGAGTGAAGGAGACGCAAAAACAAAATGGAAGAAAATAGCGAGACCCACATGGTGCTGGAGAATCTTCAGAGGAATAAGGATTGAAACGAACCTGGGGGTGGGCTAGGGCTCGGCGCGTAGACCGGGAGGATGTGGTGCTATTCCGACGCGAGCGGAGCGAGTGGTGGGAACAAGTACAAACACGTCACTCCGCCATGGTCGTAACGTGTTCGACGAAACGTTTCACTGGACAAGGACGAAAGAAGGATTGGCAAATTTTGATTTGATTGGAACTTTTTTTTTTTTTCCTTCTATGGTTGTGGTCATGGCAGTCACGACATTGTGGTGACACTCTAGAGATAGATGCTTTGCTTTGATATTGCTGCACTTTTTTTCTTTCTTTTTCTTTTTTTTTTTTTTTTTTTTTTTTTTTTTGTTTGTTTGTTGTTATTTGATTGGCTGTGTTAATTTTAAGGCGGACGACTGTAAGCTGCGTGTTCTTCATGATAACCTTATTACTTTCCAAAAAGCCAGCATAAGTCGTTTTTAAAAGCTATTTATTCCCTACTTTCACAAGTCAAAAAAACAAAAAAAAAAATTATTTACTTAAAAATGTTGTTATTGATAGGCCTGAAAATCAAACGAACGAGTTCGAAAAAAATGTGTTCGAGCTCGGTTCGACTAAACTATCGAACGAGTTTCATTCGAGCCGAGCTTAAGGTCAAGCTCGAAAATGGTGTCTGAACCCAGCTCGATTAGAGGCTCGAAATGATCGAGTTTGACTCGATTTACCTCACGAGCTCGGACGAACACAAACTATTCCGAGCCAAGACCGAACCAAGTCATATTAAACTTGTTGTACGGTTACTCTCAAGTCTTAAAGATTTTTTTGGTTGAAGTATTTATGCTCTTTACATCATAAATTTATCATCATATAAATAAAAAAAATAAAATTCTAAGACAAAATTTATACACATCCGTAAATATATATATATATATATATATATATATATATATATATATATATATATATATATATATATATATAAAAGTCATATTACGAGAAATCTAACCGAATTCGAGCCTATTTGCGAACATCGAGTCGAACAACCTATGGTCGAACTCGGTTCGAACACAACTTCGAACAAAAAAAAATTGATCAAGCTCGGTATCGACCTGCCCACGAACATGCTTCTAATCGAGCTTGGCCCGAGCCGAACACGAACTGTTTGAATCGTTTTACAGCCCTAGTTATTGACAATCCTAAAATATTATCCTGTAATATTCTTTAATTTTTTATCATTCAAATTTCAAATATGCTCCGACATTAGAAGTGCAAGATAACATTTTAGGAGTGTAAATAGCGGTACCCCAGAAAGCCGTTATTGACACTCGTAAAATGTCATTCATCCATGCATCCGCAGATTAATGTCAAATGTAATGCATGAACAAATTAAGAATTTTAATGATAGAAAATTAAAGAGGAGTGAAAATATTTTAGGAATTTAAATAACGACACCCTATAAACATTATAAACAAAAAAAAATTGGTGTTATCAAACAGTTTTTTATTCTATTTTTCAAGAAAAATTAATGACCCGAAAAATTAGACCCTAAAAACTATGGTTGTTATTTGGAGCCATTTTTCTGATGAGGACGTTGGACATGAATGTTCCAGATATCATAATAGTAGGCTTCTAGCTCTTTCCTGAGGGGAAGAATGAGAAATTGTATAATTTTAGTGTTCTTTTGTATATTGTGACATATTATATGTGACTAATCTAAGTTTGACCAGGGTTTTCTAACGAATGTGTTCTTTTGAAAATAAATAAATAATAATAATAATCTAAATTTGACCAGGGTTTTCTAACGAATGTGTACTTTTACAGATGACCCAAAGCCCAGCCCACTACCATGTTTGGCTTTTCATACCGGTCCAGTTCAATCCAGTCCAATAAGTGTATCCGTCCAAAAAGGAAATTCATATATCTTTAGTCGGCCCACGTTCAAATTAAGCCTTTAGACCAAATAAAATCTTCACATATTTTTTTTGGGATGTCCGACATAACACACGATAATTTGTGCACGCTGCGTTACACGTCATTTTGGCCATCGTCCACCTCATACATTCTCCTGCGGTTCGATCTGATGAAACCATTCGTCCAGCCAAGGAGGTTATATTTCTCCTTGCGGACCACAAGAGCCAGCAGTTTGGTATAAATCTTCACACATAAGAAATACTATATGTTCCTCCTTCTATAAGACAATAAGCACATTCTTTGGGTGTCGGTGTTGCCAAGTCAAAGGTTGGCACAAAAGCAACGAATTCTCTTGCTGTGCTAACTGCTTACACTTATTTCGAAAACAGATTCATCGGTCACTGGATGCATGCTAACAGAAAAGAAGAAAGTCATCAGTCCATCAACCTGAGTTCTCTCATCTATTTCAATATAGTGTTCATTAAATATTGCTTTGACTAATTTAAAATTTTGCAAAGTTCGTATTCTAATTCTGAAATATATATTATATTATAATTAATAAATACATTTAGTTACAATCATGTTGTGGGTTGTGGTGGGCTTTAGCCCACCCCAAAAATATATTTTTTATTTTTTTATGTGTTTTATTTAATTTTCACACGAGTCAGCCCACCCTATCTCGAATTTCTGATTATGCCATTGAATGGTACCCTTCATATTTTTTTATATTTCTTGATCCTACCTTGATGACATAAGATACCAAGTGTCACTCCCCGTTCCCAGAATGCGTATTTTTATACATGTACAACTCATGTATATTTATTTTAGTATTTATCATGTATTATCCTGTATTTAAATTTCTTTAATTTCATGTTAATTAATTATCTGCATTTTATTTTCTGCATTAATTTTCTGCATTTATTTTTTGCTTTTTAACCTCTCTTCTTGCTTTCGGGTTGGCCTTGGTTGGATCCGTATGAACCCGACCCAATAACCCCACCTACCACCACCCTCCCTATTTAAAGCTCCCATCTCCTTCTCTCTCCTCATAACTCTCATTCTTCACCATTACTTCTTCTTCTTCCTCTCATCACTTCTCCACCTACCAGCAGTAGCAGCAGGCAAGTACATCTTGCTTTTTGCTTGGAGAACCATTTTTATGGTTCGTTTCTCTTCCTCTCATGATCTTGAGAGAGTTTACTACTTAGTATTTTTGATTTCTTTGGCTTGTTTCTTCTAGATCTAAGTTGTGGTATTCTCGGTTGTCCATGGGTTCTGAACCATGGGAACTTCATTTCTGGCTTGGGACGAAGGTTCCTGAGTCACGCACACGTTCTTACGTGTCTGCGTGTATTTTCAGTCACGCTCACGTTCTTACGTGTCTGCGTGTATTTTCAGTCACGCTCACGTTCTTACGTGTTAGCGTGTATTTTCAGTCACGCTCACGTTCTTACGTGTTAGCGTGTATTTTCAGTCACGCACACGTCTTTACATGTTAGCGTGTATTTTCAGTCACGCTCACGTTCTTACGTGTTAGCGTGTATTTTTCAGTCACGCTCACGTTCTTACGTGCGTGCGTGAATTTTCAGTCACGCTCACGTCTTGACGAGCGTACGTGAATTTTCAGTCACGCACACGTCTTTACGTGCTTGCGTGAATTTTCAGTCACGCTCATGTCCTTGCATGCGTGCGTGAATTTTTAGTCACGCACATCTTTGCGTGCGTGAGTTTTTAGTCACGCACATTTCTGCGTGCGTGCGTGAATTTCTTATCCCGCTTTTCACGCTCACGCTGTTTACACGCTCACTCCTACCTACTTGACTTGGCGTGACTTTTGGCCTTAAGCCTAGACTTATTAGCGTGACTTTTGGCCTTAAGTCTAGACTTGTTGGCGTGACTTTTGGCCTTAAGCCTAGACTTGTTGGCGTGACTTCCTGACCTGGGTGTTACTATTTGCTCTATAACTTATTCATTTAATGATGGCATGATAATTCTTCTATTACATCCTTACGCCTTTTGGTATGAACTTGATAATCATGATATGTTAATATTGTTAATACAGATTGTTATGTGAAATGTGTCATGTGTCTTGATTGATCCATGGATACCCAGTATGACTAGAACTTAACTCTGAGGAGTTATAGGCTCGACCCCATGTAATACTAATTGATTTTCATGCCTTGTCACCATTGATAATGATTGTGACATTGACTAATAATTGATCATGCGTTCCTAGTTGGAACTAAGAGACTGGCTAGTCGTCTTATTGAATTGATTGAATGAGACACGTTCATGTTATGAACTATTGTAATCGATTAGCCGATCCCGAATATTGGCATACAGGCACATGCAGGCTTCAAATTATTTATTTATTTATTTAGTTATTTATTTATCTTACAAAACAGCATGTGTACTTTATGGTCAAGGCATGATGACTCCGTGGTTAGACTTGATTGTTGCATTACGCTATGTAAGACCTACAACCTAGCCGCACGGGTATCGTTGTAGAGTTGCGCATATCGTACCCCGTACAAAAGTACTCATTGGAATGACCATGATCCACGGCATGGGACTTCACTCAACGTAGAGACTATTAAGTTAAATAAAATAATGATTGTATGGAGAGAATGGATTCCCGAGTTCTTACATGGCAGCCCTCTTGGGACTAGTAGTGCCCGACAGGCCGGCTGGTTCCCACAGATACTGTAAATCTGTCACACGAGCAGGGAACGGTATCTGCTTATATTATTAAATTGTACATGCTATATTAACGGCGGGCATCCCGCTGGGACTCGTCTAATTACATGATTGGCGCAATTGATTGACTGGATAGACTAGCCTTGCTCGCACATAGTAAGAACTGAGGAATCCCTATTTGCATAATTCCAGGATAACTTGGGACTCACAATAGCAAGCCGTAGTAGTTGATTGGCCGTTCAAGATGATTTATTTGTGTACTGTACCTACTCTGTTGCCTAACTGAGATGATCAGAATGTCAGGACATGACGGGCCAACTTCTGTCCTTGTTTGGTTGGGAGGTTGGTTCGAAGTATCGTGATGTTATGTGAATCCTAGTGGAGAGCAGAGATCTATTATTATATTCTCTTACTTACTGGTTTAATCCTTCATATCGTCCTTCCTTGTGGTACTTGCTATTAGAGGTCTAACCTCTCTGGTTTTGCATGGCCAGATTTAGAGCCAGTCCTCGAGGATCCAGCTTACTTCTACCTCCAAGATGGTCAATACTAGAGGAATGATCGCAGGAGGACTCGAGTGGGTTCCTTACTTCACCGCTCGTTTTGTTATTTATTTTATACTTAGCCGTTTGGCACCGACATGTTGGTCGGATTGTCTTGTACTTACTTTTGCATAATTGTAACTAAGTCAGGCTGCAGCTGATAACAATTGTGTATACTTGCTACATCATCTGGCTATATTTTGTAAAGCCAGATCTCAAGAACATTTTGACTGAGCATTTGGGACGCCTTACTGCTTTATCTTACATGTTCTCTATTACTGTTTCTTGTTTGAACGATTGAGACAATAGATGTGAAGTGACCATAGTAAGACTTTCATGTAGTATGCACCCCCTCGTCTGGTTAGATAGCATTGATCGTATTATACGGTATTCATCTATCCGTAATACGTAGCTGGCTAGTCATTCCCCCGCTCTCCAGTATTCTGGTTCTGGGGCGTGACACCAAGTTACAAAGTCAATGAAAGTTCGAGGTATTTAGTTGCTAAATTATGATAATACTTTTGAACGTCAACTTACAAATGGTGAACAGTTTAAATTATTTTGTTACAAAATTAGTCTATTCGCTGGGTTAGAATTGTTCATTTTTCTTTCTTTTGTGAGTGGGTATCTTAATACACAATGTCAGCAGTGAAAGAAGAAAAAAGGTCGAAGAACATGAAATTGTTAAAAAATAATTATTTAAAGACTTCATGATGATGTAAATTAAAACAACTAGGAAAAGTCATCTTAGGCAACGTTCGGTTCGCAGAATCATGGCCTTGGGAAATGAAAGACGTTCTTTTCTATGTTTAGATGCATGAAAGAAAAGGGGAGGAAATGAAACTGATTCTCAAAGGAAGGAAAGATGGGAAAAAAATGGTTTCTCCCACCCACCCAAGGATTGTCACCCTCATTTCTCGTATTTCCCGTATTTCGTATTTATACTCGTGTCTGGATTTTGGCATGTATTTTATTTTTCTCTCGACTTGTGGAATTTCGGTATTTCTCGTATTTTGGGTTTTTGCTTGGCTCGATTTTATTGGGGATGGTTCATTTTGGTTTGGTTTTATGTGTTGGAACACCCTAGCCCTACACTCCACCCTCAACACACCACAACTCCCCCTCTTTATAACTCCACCAACCTCTTCTCTCTCTTCATAACCACCATTAATTTCTTCTTCTTCTTCTTCTTCTTCCTCCACACAACTCCCCAACCCCTAGGCAAGTGCATCTTGCCACTACATGAGGACCCTCTTTTCTTTGTCCATTTGCTAGTTTAGGACATGGAGATCAACATTAGTTCTTAGATTTTTATGATTTGGAGTCTCTGTTGATGTAGATCTAAGTTATTGCTATTTTCGAATTTTGCATGTTTTGATCCATTTTGGTTGGTTTTCTTTGAGTTCTGATGTTTTCATGTGGAAGAGCTTTCAGTTTCACCCAAGTTGGAACTTTGGAAATCCGGATTTGGAGTTCGGATGGCCAAGTTATGAACTTGTGAAGTTTTGGGTTCTGCCATGGTGTTCTTGCTGTTTGGAGAAGACAGTGAGCAGTGTGCATAGCTGTTTAGCTTACGCACACTGAGCTACGCGCGCTCTTTAGCGCTGCGTACGCAGACTTGAGTACGCTCCCTGTTGGAAGCGTGTCTCCTTGAGCGTGCGTGACTTTTCACGCACACTGCTCTGTAGCGTGCGTGACTTTTCACGTACACTGTTTCCTTGAGTGTGCGTGACTTTTCACGCAGCTGCTCCCTTGAGCGTGCGTGACTTTTCACGCACACTGTTCCCTTGAGCGTGCGTGACTTTTCACGCAGCTGCTCCTCTTGAGCGTGCGTGACTTTTCACGCAGCTGCTCCCTCAGCGTGCGTGACTTTTCACGCAGCTGCTCCCTCAGCGTGCGTGACTTTCACGTACACTGCTCTCTCAGCGTGCGTGACTTTTTCACCTACACTGCCCTCAGCGTGCGTGACTTTTCGTACGCTGCTCCCCTGACCCCTTGCTTAACCCCTTGGCTCTTGGAGTTTTGCTTTTATTTCTTTAAGCTTGGCTTTTCTATGGTCCTGTTTATTGATATTTTATTAGATATTTTACGTCCATTTTATATCCTTACGCCTTTTGTCATGAGCTTGATTTTACTTAATATGTTTGGAAGGACTATTGTACATGGCACGGTATGACAAGGAACCAGCATAACACGACAGTGACCCGTGGTGGTGCACTCCTGACATGACCAACCTGACATGATAGTGGCCTGTCGTGGCGCACTCCTGACAAGTACCCTGACATGATATATCTCGATAACTTAACTTGACCTGTCTTGACACCGTGGGTGGTTCTTTCTTGCTTGCTTGTTAATCCACTTGTCCAGTCTTGCATCATGTCTAGGATGGAACTCCTGAGTACCACGGTCAGGAGTACCTACTAAAATGGATTAAGGTTAATAACTAGAATAACACAGTAGTCATGAAGAGATTGACACAGCTACAGGCAATCCCGTTACCTGGGCGCTCTTGGGATCTGTAGCCTGCCGTCGAGTAGGGCACATTTCCAGCGCACCGTCGAGTGTTGCACCCTCTAAGTCACCTAAGGGTACATTTGTCTTCTGGGCAATGTACCCACCTGAATTCAACCCTAATCTTTCGTCCTGGGTAGCCTGGATGGTCTGTAGGGCTTGTGGCTGTGGAACAATCTCACTGCATCTTGTTAGTAATTAGGCCTGTGATAACCCTAGTTAGTTAAAGTAGTAAGCCGTAGGATCTGCTTGGCCGTGATTGATTGAATGAGGTGTAACAGTCTAGTCCTGTCTTGATCCCATGCAAGATTGTTTCCTGTCTTGATTTCTTACATTACTTATCTTGCCGATAAATGGTGGAAAACCAAGCTCTGTTCAGATGAAGGGTTACAACCCCGGTCCTTGTTTGGTTTACGGGTTGTAACCTGGCTATCGAAATAGTTCCATGGTTATCTCATCGTATATCATCCTGACATATTTTCTTAATTCAAGTTTTAATGTTAGATTTTCTGTGCTGATTGCTGGCTTTTGTTCTTATTTCGTGGCCCCCTTGTGGCACTTGCTCTTTCTGGGGTTGACCCAGCTGGTTTTGTGTGGCCAGATTTCGGAGCAGCTCTCGAGGATCTACCAAGCTTCCAGCCCGATGGTGGCGACTAGAAGGAACCCGGGCTACGAGTGGGTTTTTCTATTTTGTTTCGCTCACTCTATTGTAAAGTTATTCTTTTGAGGCGTTTAGCCGACGAGCACCTGTTAGCTCGATGCACTTTTACTTACTGTCTGCCTACGGGCTGTAAACATGATTAACAAATCCTATGGTTGATCATGTATGACTTAAACTCTTGCTAGTCCTAACATTTTGTACGACTAGCTTCATGATCAGCTGATATGTAATATTTGGGACGCCTTTTATTGTATATTTAATGATCATACATCTTGTAATTATATTACTTGCTTGAGATTGAGACAATAGGCTTGACCTTAAGAGACTGTTGGCTTGTAGTAAACCCTCATATCTAGACAGCCGTGACCGTATAGTTGAGATGTATTCTATTTCAATATACGTAGCTGGCTATGTCTGCCCTCGCTCTCCAGTATTCTGGTTCTGGGGCGTGACATGGTTTAAGTGGTGGCCCATGCAGGTCTTGTCAATCAAGAAATGTTAGGGTTTACCGAATAGATGTCTCAATCAGTATTCGCCCTTGATCTCCGCCCGTATTTTCAAATCCCTGAAATTCTTGCCCTGATTATATGCTTGTATCGTTGATCTGTCCTGGTCCTTTCTTATTGTTTCCCTGTGTCGTCTTCCTCAACGGTACTGTACCTGACCCTGTCGATCAGCAAGGAGGAGCACCTCCCGTGGACTAGCAGCAACCTGGAGATCAGGCCCAGCATTCCGGAGTCGCCTCCAGAGTGATACCTACTGGAGGAGAGTCACCAGTTCGGCCCATCCAGCCCGCAGAGCCAGATGATGGTACCTTAGTAGGCCTCATCAGAACCTTGATAGCTTCCCAGGATCGTCGAAGCGACGCCCTGCACCAGACAGTTCAAGATGCTTTGACCCGAGGCGGACATCTAGGGAACCAGGCGGCGAACAGTTTCAAGCGATTGAACCCTCCTTTCTTCGACGACAGCGAGGATGCGATTGCCGCGGATGCATGGCTTCAGGATACCGAGGTGGTTTTGGAAGCAGCTAGGACACCCGAGAATGAAAAGGTGGCAGTAGTACGCTTGCAGTTGTTGGATTTAGCTCGCAATTGGTGGGCGGTACAGGCGATGGGATTAGTGGCACCCATTGCTTGGGCAGTATTTAGGGAGAGATTCCAGACGAAGTATTTCGATGTTGTGGCTCGGTACGACTTGCAGACCAGATTTACCAACTTGAAGCAAGGAGGCAGAACAGTCGATGGTTATGCATCGAAGTTTTCTAGACTCAGTAGGTTTGCCCCCACCTTGGTGGCGACCGAGTTTGATAGGGCCCAGCGGTTCCAGCAGGGACTGCATTTGGAGATCTTATTGGCGGTTGAGCAGTTCGAGCACCAGACGTTCGATGCGGTCTTGAGAGCAGCTAGGAGGCATGAGTACACCTCCCGGAGGATCGTGGATAGGACCGGAAGCAGGAAGCGGTCCCACAGTCAGATGCACCAATCATCAGCTCCAGCCCCGGCAGCTAGGGGATTGACCATTGGAACTCCGAGGCGGGCGGCCTCAGTAACGTCGGTTCAGCATTCGACCCCGACGTACCCGCAGCAGCAGAAGCAGAAGCAGACTTCCGCGATGGGATGTTCTCATTGCGGAAAGCCAGGGCATGTGATGGCAGATTGTCGCAGGGCACAGGGATTGTGCCTGGCTTGTGGAGCAGCAGATCATAGAGTTGGCGTTTGCCCGAATAGGGGTGGTTCATCAGCATCCAACCCTTCTAGCTCTTCGGTGAGAGGACCGGCCCCAGTACCAGTTCAGCAGCAGCAGCATCAGTCTTCGAGGCCCTTGCCGCCTCAGTCTCAGGCATTCCAGCAACAACACCCCCAGCAGTATGCACAAGTCCAAGCTCAGACCCAGAATAGGCAGAGAGGTTTCTAGCAGAGGGGACCCGCAGCTAGAGGTCAGGCCATGATGATGGCTATAGAAGAAGAAGTTGCACCAGGTAAGGTAGTGGCAGGTACTATTCTCGTCAACTCCTCTCCAGCGTCTGTATTATTTGATTCTGGTGCATCACATTCATTCATGTCTGCACGATTCGCGACACGGATAGGATTGGAGCCCGAGTCATTATCGGTGAGGCTTAATATACTTACTGGTAATGGTCTTGTGGGAGTAGATCGAGTATTTTTCTCATGTCGGATCGTAGTTAGCGGTAGGGAGTTCCCCGCTAGATTCATAGAGTTTCCTATGGCAGACTATGATGTAGTCCTAGGCATGGATTGGTTGAGGAGCCAGTATGCTAGGATAGACTGCCATATTGGCAGAGTTGTCTTTAGTATCCCTGGCAAGCCAGAGTTTTCATTTTCCAGAGGAGCAGTGGAGCCATCTTCTCCAGCATTGCGGATGGCAGTAGCAGCAGTGCAGTTACCCCGGATAGTTGAAGAGTTTCCAGATGTCTTTCCAGATGAGCTTCCAGGGATGCCGCCAGAGCGGGAAATCGAGTTCACTATAGACTTGATTCCCGGGACAGCACCAGTATCAGAGCGAGTCTACAGGATGGCGCCTTCAGAGTTGGAGATTTTATACAAGATGATTGAAAAACTGAGGACCAAGGGATTCATCCGTGCAAGTGGATCGTCTTGGGGAGCCTCGATGCTTCTTGTAAAAAAGAAGGATGGTACGTCCAGGCTATGTGTTGATTATCGTACCTTGAATTCGGTGACAATCAAGAACAGATACCCTCTTCCGAGGATAGATGACTTGTTTGATCAGCTCAAAGGGGCTTCAGTGTTTTCGAAGATCGACTTGCGATCGGGATACCACCAGATCAGAGTCAGAGAGCAGGACATCCCGAAGACAGCATTCAGATCGAGGTATGGACATTGGAAGTTCCTTGTTATGTCCTTTGGAGCGACCAATGCGCCGGCAGTGTTCATGGACCTCATGAATCGCATTTTCATGCCTTACTTGGACCAATTTGTGATCGTGTTCCTAGATGACATCCTGGTCTACAGCAAGAGTGAAGCAGAGCATGAGCAGCATCTCAGAGTCGTCCTTCAGACGCTTCGGGAGCATCAGTTGTACGCCAAGTTCAGTAAATACGAGTTCTGGCTCGATCGTATTTCGTACTTGGGTCACATCATTACCCGAGGAGGAGTGGAAGTGGATCCCCAGAAGATTGTGGCTATCGAGTCATGGCCGGTACCCAGCTCAGTGGCGGAGGTTCGCATCTTCCTTGGATTGGCCGGCTACTACCGGCGGTTCGTTTCAGATTTCGCAAGGATTTCAGCGCCGATGACCCAGTTGACCCGCAAGGATGTGCCGTTTATTTGGACAGCAGAGTGTCAGGAATCATTTGAGAAGTTGAAGCGAGGTTTGATAACGGCTCCCATTCTCATCCTTCCAGATGGGACCGGAGGATTCACAGTTTATTGTGACGCTTCAGGCAGAGGATTGGGGTGTGTCTTGATGCAGCATGGAAAGGTAATATCTTATGCGTCATGCCAACTTCGTGATCATGAGAAGAATTACCCGACCCACGACTTGGAATTGGCGGCGGTAGTGTTTGCTTTGAAATTATGGAGACACTACTTGTACGGAGATAGAGTGGAGATCTTTACTGATCATAAGAGCCTGAAGTATGTTTTCACCCAGAAGGACCTTAATATGCGGCAGAGAAGATGGCTCGAGCTACTAGTGGATTATGATGTGGATTTACAGTATCATCCCAGGAAGGCCAACGTTGTAGCAGATGCATTGAGCAGGAGAGCCGGAGTTTATTTCCTGACGACGCAACCAGAATTATTGGCAGATCTTCAGAAGATGGAAATTGAAGTGGTTCTTCCTACCAGTGTGGCATTGATGGCCAGTTTACAGGTTCAGTCCAGCATAGTTGAGAGGATCCGGATGGCGCAGTGAGCAGATTCCAAGATCCAGCGACTCAGAGCAGAGTATGAAGCAGGAAGAAGGCCAGAGTTATGTATCCATGAAGACGGTACACTTCGACACGGCACTCGTCTTTGTGTACCTAGTGGAGATATCAGACAGGAAGTCATGGCAGAAGCCCACAGTTCACAGTATTCTATTCACCTGGATGGTACGAAGATGTACCGTGATATTCGTCAGCATTTCTGGTGGAATGGCATAAAGAGGGAGATAGCCCGGTTTGTCTCTCGGTGTTTGGTTTGCCAACAGGTTAAAGCTGAACATCAGAGGCCCGCTGGACTTCTTCAGCCCTTACCGATCCCAGAATGGAAATGGGAACATATAACCATGGATTTCGTGACCGGATTGCCCAGATCTCCGGCCGACAGAGATGCTATTTGGGTAATTGTAGACAGGCTTACCAAGGTGGCACGCTTTCTCCCATTCAGAGTTGGGCAGTCGACGGCACAGCTAGCAGAGATGTATCTCAGGCAGATCGTCAGGCTTCACGGTGTGCCAGTCAACATCACCTCAGACAGGGATTCAAGATTCATATCACACTTTTGGCGCAGCTTGCAGAAGAGTTTGGGGACTCGCCTTTAATTCAGCTCAGCTTATCACCCGCAGACGGATGGTCAGTCAGAACGCACAATCCAGACCCTTGAAGATATGTTGAGATCCTGTACCCTTGACTTCGGTGGTTCATGGGAGAATCATCTGCACCTGGTGGAATTCTCGTACAATAACAGTTATCAGGCCAGTATCCAGATGGCACCCTTCGAGGCTCTCTATGGCAGGAAGTGCAGATCCCCGCTAGCATGGGACGATGTCGGAGAGAGGCAGATGCTCGGACCCGAGCTGATTTTCCAGACGGTTGGAGTGGTCAGGAAGGTCAGAGATCACCTCCGAGTTGCCCAGGACCGCCAGCGCCATTGGGCCGATGCTCATCGGCATCCCTTAGAATTTGCTGTCGGCGACCATGCATTCCTTAGGATCTCGCCTAACCGCGGCGTCATTCGTTTTGGCGTGCGGGGAAAGCTTAGTCCTAGGTATATAGGGCCGTTCGATATTCTAGAGCGAGTAGGAGATGTATCCTATCGTCTCGCTCTTCCGCCGTCGCTAAGTGAGGTACATGATGTATTCCATGTGTCCCAATTACGACGGTATATTCCAGACCCGAGCCACGTCCTAGACCATTCGGAATTGGTTGTTGGTACCAACCTTTCGTATGAGGAGAGGCCCGTGTCTATTTTGGACCGGAGGGAAAAGATACTCAAGAACAAGACTATTAAATTAGTCCGTATTGCTTGGGGTCATCACTCTCTGGGTGAGTCAACGTGGGAGCGTGAGGACGACATCCGATCGCGATATCCCTACCTGTTTGACTCGTGAGGTATAATGTCTTTCTTATGCCTTACATTTTTATTTCCTTGCTTGCATTGAATGATTGTATGATTGAACTGCTTAGTGTAACTTGCCTGTGCTTAGTGTAGCTTGTCGTGACAATCTCTAGCTCCTTGATTAAATTTCGAGGACGGAATTCTTTTAAGGTGGGTAGAGTTGTCACCCTCATTTCCCGTATTTTTCGTATTTCGTATTTATACTCGTGTCTGGATTTTGGCATGTATTTTATTTTTCTCTCGACTTATGGAATTTCGGTATTTCTCGTATTTTGGGTTTTTGCTTGGCTCGGTTTTATTGGGGATGGTTCATTTTGGTTCGGTTTTGTGTTGGAACACCCTAGCCCTACACTCCACCCTCAACACACCACAACTCCCCCTCTTTATAACTCCACCAACCTCTTCTCTCTCTTTATAACCACCATTAATTTCTTCTTCTTCTTCTTCTTCTTCTTCCTCCACACAACTCCCCAATCCCTAGGCAAGTGCATCTTGCCACTACATGAGGACCCTCTTTTCTTTGTCCATTTGCTAGTTTAGGACATGGAGATCAACATTAGTTCTTAGATTTTTATGATTTGGAGTCTCTGTTGATGTAGATCTAAGTTATTGCTATTTTCGAATTTTGCATATTTTGATCCATTTTGGTTGGTTTTCTTTGAGTTCTGATGTTTTCATGTGGAAGAGCTTTCAGTTTCACCCAAGTTGGAACTTTGGAAATCCGGATTTGGAGTTCGGATGGCCAAGTTATGAACTTGTAAAGTTTTGGGTTCTGCCATGGTGTTCTTGCTGTTTGGAGAAGACAGTGAGCAGTGTGCATAGCTGTTTAGCTTACGCACACTGAGCTACGCGCGCTCTTTAGCGCTGCGTACGCAGACTTGAGTACGCTCCCTGTTGGAAGCGTGTCTCCTTGAGCGTGCGTGACTTTTCACGCACACTGCTCTGTAGCGTGCGTGACTTTTCACGCACACTGTTCCCTTGAGCATGCGTGACTTTTCACGCAGCTGCTCTGTAGTGACCCGCTCCGCCCTAGCGGAACGCCGATTCCAAACGGCGAGTGCAACGACTCAAACGAGCCGTCGACCCGAAGAGTTGCTTCGACCCGATGAAGTGTCGATGCGAATCGATGCAAGGCTTGCATTGGCCCGACAAGATGAATCCAGACTTAGACTATCGAAGGCGTGCTCGGAGGATCGCTCGGCCGATGCGAACATCACTAAGGTGGGTGGCTCCGATGAACCCGTCTGTGCTTAGCCTAGACACATAACAATGTGGACACTATCACGAGAATCGCTAGGCGACAACACCATGCATGTTAATAAATGATTCAACGCACCTAGCTAAGGGAATAATCCCATCTTGCATGCTTGTTTAGAACATGGAAAAGAACTCGGCAATTATAGAAACGCTCGTACCACGCTCTACGCTCGTGCTACGGCACAAGCTCACGTTCATGTCCCTTATACGTTCAAACAATGAAACAATGAATGGTTTACAACAATGAAACGGAAAGACTATCAACATAGTCGCTCCGAGTAGAGTTTAGCAACATTGAAAGGCTATGGGACCGATGGGTCGCCAGGGCGACTCCCACACTGGGAGTTGCGTAATGCATGAATGAATGAATCAACGAATGAATGAACAAACACATGAATGACTCTATGAACATACGAACAAGTGAAAGAATAACATGAAAAGAAAGAATACATGAAAGATAAGACGCTAGCGACAGGTGTGACGGGCACGTGCAACGGGGCTCGCTACCCGCGCTGTACGGACGCCAACCTGGTCGTTAACGCATTATGGCATGAAAAATAAGACATGGAAGACGCTAGCGACAGGTATGACGGGCACGTGCAACGGGGCTTGCTACCCGCGCTGTACGGACGCCAACCTGGTCGTTAACGCATTATGGCTAAGGGTTAGCCTACGGCTCGAAGATAGCCGCTAAGTTAAAATGATAAGACAATACGAAATGGTCGTGGACAAACGGCACGGGCGATGGGGGGGAAAACCGTGGCCGTCGTGTGGAAGGATTCTGCGGCACGGGCGTTGGGGGGGTAAACCGTGGCCGGCCTAGGCGGAATCAACGGCGCTTACGGGCTGCTTGGGTGCGGGCTTGGGCACCAAGAGACGTAAGTAGGAGGGTATATTCAAGAGACTTAACGGGGTGTACCAGCCATCACCCTACGCTAAGTTGAGAATTGCCACAGGGGAATGTCCTAAATGGCTTGCAAAGCCAGCGACCCGTGCATGTAGATTAAGTGGACTATGCTGGTGGCAATCCACGTGCAAGTTCTTGCATTGAAATCAAAGTAGTCTAAGTAAACTAAATGAAGTGTCTCCAGAACATGCTTGAAGTGTAATATCCTGAACATGAACATGCCCGAAATATAACACTCTTGAACATGCTTGAAATATAACATCCTGAACATGAACATGCTCGATATGTAACACTCCTGAACATGCTTGAATGAAATACTCGAAACATGCTTGAATTGTAACACTCCAAAAACGTGCCTACGACGTGCTAGAACATGCCTCCGACGTGCTAGAATCCCGAGACATGGACACACACTTGATATTGAATGCGTGCATGAATCGTGTTATGTTATTATTCATGAATTGTGGTTTAACTTGGTTTACCTTGAACAGGGAAGGCCGGACGGTAAGTATGGGTAAGTCGTGCATGTATTTCTCATGCGACACTTGAGTTCGGTAACACGAGATAGGCTATGCAATATGCTATGAAATTGATCCTAAGGCAAGATTAGAAAGACAATGAATGCTAGAGATGCACAAAAGATTATAGAACGTGTTTGGTAATGATGGCATTGTGGGCGAGCTAGCCTCCCCACCAGTGCATAACAATGTACTGATAACCCCACAGTATGCTTGCAGGATAGCAGGAGACGTCGGCGGGTGCGGAGCTTCCGTCGAACGTGTCAAGGCGCGGAGCCAACTCTGGGGGCCTTGGAACGTTGCAAGAAGCTGAAGCACCCTATACAGGACATAATGTATCGGAACATCGCCATGTATCCTTCCATGTTGTAAGCCATTTGGCACGCCTTTTATGTTTCAGAGAGAGAGAGCTTGAGCGATTTGTAATATCGGCCTAGCGCCGCTTGTAAACTTCGTGATTATCAATAAAGAGTTTGATTCGTATTCAACTTGTGTTCATTTATTTTCCGCTGCAAATGGGAACACTCTGTGCGACTCTGTGGCCTAGGAATCAAATCGGCCGTTTCTGGACTTGGCCTTGCACGGGCGCAACCTAGGCCCGTGCGGCATCACGCCTTAACGAGGACGATCGCTCCTACGGGAGCGGGGCGTGACATTTTGGTATCAGAGCACGGCTTTACGTCCTTGGACTTCATTTCGATTTTCTCAGTTTTGAAAGCTCGGTTCGAAAAAGAAGTGTGCGCTCTCTCTCAAATGTCCATCGGCATGTTCCATACAATAAGTCTAATACTTTCAAAAGCTCGTACAAGTACTCGGTTGAACGGGATCGATAGGCGAAGGCCTTTGTGCCAAACCCCGACAGACTTGAGTCGAAGGAAGACTAAATTGCTAGAAGTTAGCAACCACAAGGCTCGCTTGAATAACTTTACGCTAACAATGTCGAACTATGTTAGACTTGACTCGATAGAGAACATATGTTAAGTTAACCTGTAGCGTGCATGCCTGACTAGTCTTGTATCGACCTAGCAAGTGAGCGTGCAAATTCAAATATAGTCCGCACGAGATGGTTATGCGGCACAACTTAGTCCGTGTGTCGTGCACCTTGACTTCTGGTGCAATCGAGTTGCGAGCGATATCAAGTACCGCTCGGTCGGGAACGGAGATACACTTAGAGTGTATATCGATAGGAATGCTATCAACTAACGCTTAGGCGCGCACGAAAGATTGGCTTGGATTTTGAGGAGTTGCTTGAACGACTTAGTACGTCGAGGCGACATGAGCATTACGCTAGAGATTCGTTGAACGAATCGATAAGACGTCTTAGCGCATGGCGCAAACGTGATTGAGGATTAGACCGTATGGCTTGAACCCGAGTGGTGTATGTGATAGGTTCGAAGAAGAAAAAGAATGTGATTGAGGACTAGTCGAGTGGCTCGAACCCTGAGTGGTGTATGGACGTTATAGAAATTGTTCGAGCGAGACTAAAGGAATTACGGATAGAACGAGTATGTCGGCGAAGCGATGCGGTCGCGCAAAGCTTTAGAACGTGTCACGCTTAGTTGATCGTGACTTCGTGTGTCCCGAACGAGATATCGTTCGGACAACTTGTGAATGGGTAACGCGTGTTAGAAATGATTCGGAACGATGGATGAAAATAAATGGTCTTGATCGAGGAAACTTAGAGGAACGTGCGTGCGATGTCGAATTGATGCAAATGAAATGTGACTTGAGTTTTGAATAACGATCTTGAAACGAGCTTTGAGGAAAAGCGACTGAACTTGATCTTGAGTATCGGGAGAAATGGTGGAATATCCAACTCGGACAACGGCATCGTCGCATGACTCGAAATTGGTTGCAAAGGAAGATCGTCAGGTTACGCATATCGTCGATGGTATTGAGGCGTATCAAAGATCGATATGCGATAACTCGGGGGTACTCTGACTCGGCGAATGACGATCGTGCAAATGTCATTGTTCCGATGGATGTTATAATCGGGATATTGAAATGTGTCGAGGAAAAGGATAAACTTGGCTCGAGGATTTTCTGGTTGAACAAATGACGGGTAAACTATCGAATTGAAATCTAACTTGGATGAAATGAAATGCTTGGATTTACTTCGACGATAACCCCAACGTCGACATTCTTGTCTTATGCGAGCGCAACTCCAGCCTCGCACATGCGTCGCGCCGATTAGGGCGATCACTCCGCGTGAGCGCTGGTATGGTGATTCATCCAGCGGGGGTGATCAAACTTGCACGGCGTGGCAATACGATTGCTTCGACTTGTGGTTTGACGCGAAGATGACTTGAGAATGATTCGGTGTGCTTGAATGATGAAGTTTGAGGATTGAGTAGGTCCAATCCGCGTATCGAGAATGAATCAGTCTAGACGTAAGCAAGAGTTACGCCCCGATGAGAATGATTATTCCGCGGGAGCGTTGCATGGTGATTCATGAACCACCGTGGATAATCGGACTCGCGTGAGATTGGGGCGCAACGTATTGTCAAGCTAGATGAACTCGTGATCGAATACATGAATTGGAAAGAATGGATATGTGAAGTATGTGATCAGAATGAATTCGGATATACGCGGCGAATGCCTTGACGAGAATAGGTGATCGTGCTCGATGTTTAGAAATCTGAGTGACGCGAGCTTGGGTAGAAAATCCCGTACTACCGACTTTGGTTTGACCCTAGGATAGGGGTCAGTGTTGGCATTATTGTTGGGGAACTATGATTCCAATCCTGACATTGACTTAGCCTCGAAAAGAAATGGCCTAGCGGTTAGGCGAGACGCCATGTTTCATGAGTTATCAATCGAAGGATTGATCTTGAGGATTGGCATGGATGGATAGCGTGAATCACGAATGTAGAAAACCCTGCTCACGAGATTCGGCTGACATGCATATATTTCAGGGACGCCTGGGTATGTGCACGATGCGACTCGAGTGAGAATGACAAATTCTCTATCATGCGGCTAGGCTGAATGCAGGTATTTTGGGGACGCCTGAAATGCGTGCACGATCCGGCCAAGTGATACGATGAGTTCTAGCACGACTTGGGGAGTGAACAAGTGTCGTGAACGTGAAATCGTGCTAGTAAAAGTTGGTACAACGAATTGAACCATTGATAGGAAGTTATGCTCGACGATAGTGCAATACTTGGTCGACCCCGCTAAGAAGAAATCATACTGATTTCATGAACGAGAACGCTTGAGAAGCGAGTCGGGTTATCTCGATGACCTAGATGAACGAAAAGTGAATTTACCTCAGCCTTCGACCCGCACATTTGACGAATTACAACGTGCCTCGTGAAACCATCTTCGTCCCATGACACGTCAAAATGGCAACCAAGACGAAGAAATGCTCGAATTGAATAAGTACAATCAACTCTAAAATGAATAAAAGGCTATTCGATAAAATCGACCCAACGCGTGCGACCCGGGACTTAGAAAGATATCAAGTATGGTTCGATGTCGTCGAACGATAGGGCCGCTCGATGAAATTGTCTAAGAAACACGAAAACACGAGTTAAGAAATGGTAGGATGACCTGCACTCAGAAAGTCTCGAGGACGAGACTTATTTTGAGTGGTGTATTATGTAGTGACCCGCTCCGCCCTAGCGGAACGCCGATTCCAAACGGCGAGTGCAACGACTCAAACGAGCCGTCGACCCGAAGAGTTGCTTCGACCCGATGAAGTGTCGATGCGAATCGATGCAAGGCTTGCATTGGCCCGACAAGATGAATCCAGACTTAGACTATCGAAGGCGTGCTCGGAGGATCGCTCGGCCGATGCGAACATCACTAAGGTGGGTGGCTCCGATGAACCCGTCTGTGCTTAGCCTAGACACATAACAATGTGGACACTATCACGAGAATCGCTAGGCGACAACACCATGCATGTTAATAAATGATTCAACGCACCTAGCTAAGGGAATAATCCCATCTTGCATGCTTGTTTAGAACATGGAAAAGAACTCGGCAATTATAGAAACGCTCGTACCACGCTCTACGCTCGTGCTACGGCACAAGCTCACGTTCATGTCCCTTATACGTTCAAACAATGAAACAATGAATGGTTTACAACAATGAAACGGAAAGACTATCAACATAGTCGCTCCGAGTAGAGTTTAGCAACATTGAAAGGCTATGGGACCGATGGGTCGCCAGGGCGACTCCCACACTGGGAGTTGCGTAATGCATGAATGAATGAATCAACGAATGAATGAACAAACACATGAATGACTCTATGAACATACGAACAAGTGAAAGAATAACATGAAAAGAAAGAATACATGAAAGATAAGACGCTAGCGACAGGTGTGACGGGCACGTGCAACGGGGCTCGCTACCCGCGCTGTACGGACGCCAACCTGGTCGTTAACGCATTATGGCATGAAAAATAAGACATGGAAGACGCTAGCGACAGGTATGACGGGCACGTGCAACGGGGCTTGCTACCCGCGCTGTACGGACGCCAACCTGGTCGTTAACGCATTATGGCTAAGGGTTAGCCTACGGCTCGAAGATAGCCGCTAAGTTAAAATGATAAGACAATACGAAATGGTCGTGGACAAACGGCACGGGCGATGGGGGGGAAAACCGTGGCCGTCGTGTGGAAGGATTCTGCGGCACGGGCGTTGGGGGGGTAAACCGTGGCCGGCCTAGGCGGAATCAACGGCGCTTACGGGCTGCTTGGGTGCGGGCTTGGGCACCAAGAGACGTAAGTAGGAGGGTATATTCAAGAGACTTAACGGGGTGTACCAGCCATCACCCTACGCTAAGTTGAGAATTGCCACAGGGGAATGTCCTAAATGGCTTGCAAAGCCAGCGACCCGTGCATGTAGATTAAGTGGACTATGCTGGTGGCAATCCACGTGCAAGTTCTTGCATTGAAATCAAAGTAGTCTAAGTAAACTAAATGAAGTGTCTCCAGAACATGCTTGAAGTGTAATATCCTGAACATGAACATGCCCGAAATATAACACTCTTGAACATGCTTGAAATATAACATCCTGAACATGAACATGCTCGATATGTAACACTCCTGAACATGCTTGAATGAAATACTCGAAACATGCTTGAATTGTAACACTCCAAAAACGTGCCTACGACGTGCTAGAACATGCCTCCGACGTGCTAGAATCCCGAGACATGGACACACACTTGATATTGAATGCGTGCATGAATCGTGTTATGTTATTATTCATGAATTGTGGTTTAACTTGGTTTACCTTGAACAGGGAAGGCCGGACGGTAAGTATGGGTAAGTCGTGCATGTATTTCTCATGCGACACTTGAGTTCGGTAACACGAGATAGGCTATGCAATATGCTATGAAATTGATCCTAAGGCAAGATTAGAAAGACAATGAATGATAGAGATGCACAAAAGATTATAGAACGTGTTTGGTAATGATGGCATTGTGGGCGAGCTAGCCTCCCCACCAGTGCATAACAATGTACTGATAACCCCACAGTATGCTTGCAGGATAGCAGGAGACGTCGGCGGGTGCGGAGCTTCCGTCGAACGTGTCAAGGCGCGGAGCCAACTCTGGGGGCCTTGGAACGTTGCAAGAAGCTGAAGCACCCTATACAGGACATAATGTATCGGAACATCGCCATGTATCCTTCCATGTTGTAAGCCATTTGGCACGCCTTTTATGTTTCAGAGAGAGAGAGCTTGAGCGATTTGTAATATCGGCCTAGCGCCGCTTGTAAACTTCGTGATTATCAATAAAGAGTTTGATTCGTATTCAACTTGTGTTCATTTATTTTCCGCTGCAAATGGGAACACTCTGTGCGACTCTGTGGCCTAGGAATCAAATCGGCCGTTTCTGGACTTGGCCTTGCACGGGCGCAACCTAGGCCCGTGCGGCATCACGCCTTAACGAGGACGATCGCTCCTACGGGAGCGGGGCGTGACATGCTCCCTTGAGCGTGCGTGACTTTTCACGCACACTGTTCCCTTGAGCGTGCGTGACTTTTCACGCAGCTGCTCCTCTTGAGCGTGCGTAACTTTTCACGCAGCTGCTCCCTCAGCGTGCGTAACTTTTCACGCAGCTGCTCCCTCAGCGTACGTGACTTTCACGTACACTGCTCTCTCAGCGTGCGTGACTTTTTCACCTACGCTGCCCTCAGCGTGCGTGACTTTTCGTACGCTGCTCCCCTGACCCCTTGCTTAACCCCTTGGCTCTTGGAGTTTTGGTTTTATTTCTTTAAGCTTGGCTTTTCTATGGTCCTGTTTATTGATATTTTATTAGATATTTTACGTCCATTTTATATCCTTACGCTTTTTGTCATGAGCTTGATTTTACTTAATATGTTTGGAAGGACTATTGTACATGGCACGGTATGACAAGAAACCAGCATAACACGACAGTGATCCGTGGTGGTGCACTCCTGACATGACCAACCTGACATGATAGTGGCCTATTATGGCGCACTCCTGACAAGTACCCTGACATGATTTATCTCGATAACTTAACTTGACCTGTCTTGACACCGTGGGTGGTTCTATCTTGCTTGCTTGTTAATCCACTTGTCCAGTCTTGCATCATGTCTAGGATGGAACTCCTGAGTACCACGGTCAGGAGTACCTACTAAAATGGATTAAGGTTAATAACTAGAATAACACAGTAGTCATGAAGAGATTGACACAGCTACAGGCAATCCCGTTACCTGGGCGCTTTTGGGATCTGTAGCCTGCCGTCGAGTAGGGCACATTTCCAGTGCACCGTCGAGTGTTGCACCCTCTAAGTCACCTAAGGGTACATTTGTCTTCTGGGCAATGTACCCACCTGAATTCAACCCTAATCTTTCGTCTTGGGTAGCCTGGATGGTCTGCAGGGCTTGTGGCTGTGGAACAATCTCACTGCATCTTGTTAGTAATTAGGCCTGTGATAACCCTAGTTAGTTAAAGTAGTAAGCCGTAGGATCTGCTTGGCCGTGATTGATTGAATGAGGTGTAACAGTCTAGTCCTGTCTTGATCCCATGCAAGATTGTTTCCTGTCTTGATTTCTTACATTACTTATCTTGCCGATAAATGGTGGGAAACCAAGCTCTGTTCAGATGAAGGGTTACAACCCCGGTCCTTGTTTGGTTTACGGGTTGTAACCTGGCTATCGGAATAGTTCCATGGTTATCTCATCGTATATCATCCTGACATATTTTCTTAATTCAAGTTTTAATGTTAGATTTTCTGTGCTGATTGCTGGCTTTTGTTCTTATTTCGTGCCCCCCTTGTGGCACTTGCTCTTTCTGGGGTTGACCCAGCTGGTTTTGTGTGGCCAGATTTCGGAGCAGCTCCCGAGGATCTACCAAGCTTCCAGCCCGATGGTGGCGACTAGAAGGAACCCGGGCTACGAGTGGGTTTTCTATTTTGTTTCGCTCACTCTATTGTAAAGTTATTCTTTTGAGGCGTTTAGCCGACGAGCACCTGTTAGCTCGATGCACTTTTACTTACTGTCTGCCTACGGGCTGTAAACATGATTAACAAATCCTAGGGTTGATCATGTATGACTTAAACTCTTGCTAGTCCTAACATTTTGTACGACTAGCTTCATGATCAGCTGATATGTAATATTTGGGACGCCTTTTATTGTATATTTAATGATCATACATCTTGTAATTATATTACTTGCTTGAGATTGAGACAATAGGCTTGACCTTAAGAGACTGTTGGCTTGTAGTAAACCCTCATATCTAGACAGCCGTGACCGTATAGTTGAGATGTATTCTATTTCAATATACGTAGCTGGCTATGTCTGCCCCCGCTCTCCAGTATTCTGGTTCTGGGGCGTGACAAGGATCCACCTTCATGCATTAAGGATTTACTTTACCTTCTAATTTTCTTGATCTTTTCAACTACCCAAAATAAAAATGAATAGAAATGACAATTTTTTAAAGGAAAGAAAATAACTAAGAATTATTTTTTTTCCTTTCTATTACCTAAACAAGGCGAGGCCTTATAGCGGTACGGCCCTTAACATAGACATGGAAGATAGAGTAGAAAAAAGAAGTACACAAGTTTAAGTTTATTTAGACATACCTACCCATAGTAATAGAGCTTTGCTATGCCTACAACCAAATGCTTACAATTCTCTTACAACTGCCACGTGTCAGATTTTGATTGGAGGAGGGGAGGAAGTGGCAGGGTCGGGTAGAGCCCATGTAGCAGGGAATGAGAGGGGAGGTGGGACCCATGTGTAAGAGATGGAAGAAATAGATTGTAAACATTTGGTTGTAGACTTAGCATTTTCACAGCAATAACATTCAAATAATATTAGTACACCTACAATTACATTGCTGGTTGTTCTTTCAGTTTTTTTATTATATATATTTACTTAACATCTGACTTTCTATGAATAAACCGAAATCTTATCATGTTTTCTAATTTATTGTCACCCAAAATACACCCAATGTCGTGGCCTATAAAATTAATGTTGGCCCTATAATTAATTAGTTTATACTGGAAATTGCTGAGAAGCCCAATTTCGGGGTGGGCTTTTATGAAATGCCCACCCGCTGGATTATTTTTATGAAATGCCCAGAATTAAGTTTTTACACGTTAAATATTTCAAGATTCTCTCTAGTTGCTATATATTTACAAAATTTGCCATTATCATAATTTCAAAAATACCCCTTCGCGTAAATTTGGACATCTATATATAATTATGAATTCGCAAACTCAGATTTGGATTGAGAAATTCGTATTCTTCTTCTTCTTCACGAGAAATTTGAAATCCATTGATATAATCTTTATTAGAGATCGCAGAATCGTTCATAGTTCACTGTGGTTTTCGTCAGTCGAACGTCGATCATCCTTCATCATCATCGATCATCATCATCATCAACATCATCTTCGTGGTTTCCGGCGATTAGGTCAATTGTGGATAGAAGATCTTCTTCTTTTCTTTTTATAGATCTTAAAACAAGGTGAGAGTTCAGATCTGTAGAAATTCATCCATCAGCTTCGTATATCTCGAAATTTATGCTGAATTTGATTTTGTTATGAAGATTATTAACTTAGAAAATGTTAGTGAGATATTTAATCTTGTTATTTTATGCGAATAGCATTCTCCGTTATATTTTAAAGGAGAATGACAATTACTTCTTATAAAGATCATTATCCGTATATTTTTAGGACGGAGAATGGAATTCTCCGTCTTAATTAGGACGGAGAATGCCATTCTCCGTCTTAATTTGAACGGAGAATGACATTATCCGTCTTAGTTAGGACGGAGAATGACATTCTCCGTCTTAATTAGGACGGAGAATGACATTCTCCGTTTTACTTTAGACGGAGAATGATCATTATAAGTTAGTTCCAACTGAGGATATTTATTCTCCGTTATTTTTAGACGGAGAATAATCATTATTAGATGAGAATTTTATTGTTCTATTTGTGGCCTCTTATGTTTTTATGTTATCAGGGGGGGAGATATGGAATCAAGTTGTTTAGTTAACATTTGTTTCAAGGGAGACATAGTTTC
This sequence comes from Iris pallida, assembly GCA_029216955.1. NCBI lineage: Eukaryota > Viridiplantae > Streptophyta > Magnoliopsida > Asparagales > Iridaceae > Iris > Iris pallida. Next base: position 945,036 of record JANAVB010032220.1, on the reverse strand, counting down.
CTGCCGTGTCACACATGAAAGTACCGTAGATTTTTTAAAGAATAAAGTGTACGATCGATGGATTTCTTTGGATCCACTTTCCTTCCGTTTTAGGTTTTTGTACTCTGATGGGACTGAACTGTATGTTGAAAGTGATTTTTGGCTTCGCTCATTGGTTGGTGGTTTTAACGGTACTCATGATGTGAGTTTTGATCTATATGTGGAGCAAATACACTCTCCATGTTCTTCGTCAACATCTTTTCCTTGTCAAAGCTTTCACATGAGACCTTCGTCTTCCTCTTCTAGTTCTTTGAGTAGATGTTCTCCTACTGTAAATGACAAACGAGTAGTACAATTTTATGAGGGCTCAACTGAGACAGTGAAGAAGAGGAAATCGGATATGTGGCCTGGATCAATTACTGGTGTTGGTCAGATTTTTCTAAATGGTGTTGAAGAAGTTAGGAATGCTGTTAGAAAGGTATGTTTTGAATCTTGTCATCCATTCCACATTTTGAAATCTGAGCCGGGGAGGTATACTGTTTGTTGCAAGAATTACAAGATACATGCTTGTTTGTGGAGCTTCCATGCTATATCTATTTCGAAAGATAATCAAATTTTTGAGGTGAGGAGGTATGTGGGAGAACATAATTGTGGAGCTGGCTATATGGATAAAGGTAATCTGGTTGTTCCAGCAAAGTTTGTGAAAAGTTTGGTTAGTGACATTGTTCGGATGCATCCTAAAAAGTCCGCAAAATCTGTTGTCGATGATTTCAAGGTCGACTACGGCTTATCTGTTACATATGGACAGGCATACCACGGAATTAGGCTGGTGCACCAGGAAATGTACGGAGATGATGTTAGATCTTACAGTGACTTGTGTTGGTATGTGAATAAGGTAAAGGAAACCAATAATGGTTCCGTTATCGACTTCCAGAAAGATGATTCATCAATGAGGTTTGAGCGGCTTTTTCTTTCATATGGGGCTTGCGTAGAAGGCTTTCAATATTGTCGTCCGATGCTATATTTGGATGCCACTTTCCTTACAGGGAGGTTTAGAGGATGTTTGATGTCTGCTACAACGAAGAATGGTAACCAACAGTTCTACCCTATTGCATACGGTATAGTCTCAGGCGAAGATGGCGATAATTGGGAATGGTTCCTTAGAAATCTAAAGAATGTTGTTGGATGTAGTAGGCGTATTGTTTTTCTTTCGGATCAAGGCACCGGTCTAGTTTCTGAAGTCCCTAAAGTGTTTTCTAATGATTATCATAGCTATTGCTATTATCACATGAAGAATAACATACCGCTGAAAGAGAAAGGAAATGAAAGAGTGTATCCGCATGTACTTGAAGCTTGGAGGCAAGCAGTATATGCTCTAACTCCAGGTGTGTTAATGAGACAGATATATGCACATTTTCTATGCATTTACCATTAATTTAACAAGGAAAATGACCATTCTCCGCGTCAGTAAGACGGAGAATAGTCATTCTCCGTGTGTTTTAAAACGGAGAATGGCCATTCTTCGTCCTGCATAGAACGGAGAATGTCATTCTCCGTTAGCTTTTGAACGGAGAATGACTATTCTCTGTCTTGCATAGAACGGAGAATATCATTCTCCGTTAGCTTTTGAACGGAGAATGACTATTATCCTTATGAGAATGCACTTATTTTTTCATAATTTTGTGAATTGACCTAATTCTTTATTACTTATTTATTTTTCTGTATAAAGGTGGGTATAGACAAGCAATCAAGAAGATTTATGATCTGAATTGTGGTCATGTTGTGAATTGGATGAATAAACAAAAACCTGAACACTGGTCAAACGCATTCTTCCCGGGATGTAGATACGGTGAGGTTGCTTCTAGTTGTACAGAGTCATTCAATGCATGGATAAAGGCTGAGAAGAAATTGCCTATATCAGCAATTGTAAATGTCATCCGTGTGAAGATGATGAAGATGATTTCGGATCGCCACAAGGATGCAATTGGTTTGAATAGCAAATTGACTCCATACGCTGAGGATATGCTGAAGCAGCTTACAGATGATGGCATGTGTTATAGGGTATATCGGTCCGGTGATTTCGAATTTGAGGTGATCGCAGATAATTCCTCCCATATGGTAAATCTTCTTGATTGTCATTGTAGTTGTCGTAGATGGAAGGTATATGGATTCCCATGCAGCCATGCAATACAATACATCAGAGTTGGTTCAGATAAATCTGTTTACGACTTTATGGAGCAGTATTGGACATCAGATTATTACCAGAAGTTATATTCATGTGCCATTCGTCCAGTTCCAGATTGCGAAAAACAGTTTAAAAATAATCCCACTGATGTTGTTCTACCCCCTGTTCCGAAACGGGATCCTGGACGACCAAAAGCGGACCGTTACAAGAGCAAATATGAGAACAAGGGAAAAGAGAAGAGAAAGATAAGGTGCCAGAATTATTTTGAATTATGCAATCACAATCGCAGCACTTGTCCTCTGCCTCCACATGCTGCTACGGTGGTCAAGGGGGCAGCGTCCCCTCGTTAATACATACACATATATTCCTTCTTTTATATAACTGGAAATTGTTTTTTGAATACATATCTTACATTTTTTGATGTCAATGGTAATAGTTTGAATTCTGCATATTTGATGTTTCACATATATATTAACAGCATAAGAACTTATTTTCCTTTATACTCTCTGACTTTATAATGTATTGAATGACCATTCTCCGTGTATTTTAACATGGAGAATAATCATTCTCCGTTTTAGATACACGGAGAATGGCCATTTATAAGTCAAAAATACAAGGAGAATAATCATTCTCCGCGTGTTTTAAAACGGAGAATGCCATTCTCCGCGTCAGTAAGACGGAGAATTCTCATTCTCTAGGTCAAAATACAAGGAGAATGGCATTCTCCGTCTCTTTTGACCCGGAGAATGACATTCTCCGTCTATTTTGACATGGAGAATGGCATTCTCCGCGTCCCTAAGACGGATAATGTTCCTTTCTAGGTCAAAAATACAAAGAATAATCATTCTTCGCGTGTTTTAAAACGGAGAATGCCATTCTCCGCGTCAGTAAGACGGAGAATGCTCATTCTCTAGGTCAAAATACAAGGAGAATGGCATTCTCCGTCTCTTTTGACCCGGAGAATGACATTCTCCGTCTATTTTGACACGGAGAATAGCCATTCTCCGCGTCACTAAGACGGACAATATTCCTTTCTAAGTCAAATATACAAAGAATGCCATTCTCCGCGTCAGTAAGACGGAGAATGCTCATTCTCTAGGTCAAAATACAAGGAGAATGGCATTCTCTGTTTCTTTTGACCCGGAGAATGACATTCTCCGTCTATTTTGACACGGAGAATGGCCATTCTCCGCGTCACTAAGACGGAGAATGGCCATTTATAAGTCAAAAATACAAGGAGAATAATCATTCTCCACGTGTTTTAAAACGGAGAATGCCATTCTCCGCGTCAGTAAGACGGAGAATGCTCATTCCCTAGGTCAAAATACAAGGAGAATGGCATTCTCCGTCTCTTTTGACCCGGAGAATGACATTCTCCGTCTATTTTGACACGGAGAATAGCATTCTCCGCGTCCCTAAGACGGATAATGTTCCTTTCTAGGTCAAAAATACAAAGAATAATCATTCTCCACGTGTTTTAAAATGGAGAATGCCATTCTCCGCGTCAGTAAGACGGAGAATGCTCATTCTCTAGGTCAAAATACAAGGAGAATGGCATTCTCCGTCTCTTTTGACCCGGAGAATGACATTCTCCGTCTATTTTGACACGGAGAATGGCCATTCTCCGCGTCACTAAGACGGACAATGTTCCTTTCTAAGTCAAATATACAAAGAATGCCATTCTCCGCGTCAGTAAGACGGAGAATGCTCATTCTCTAGGTCAAAATACAAGGAGAATGGCATTCTCCGTCTCTTTTGACCCGGAAAATGACATTCTCCGTCTATTTTGACACGGAGAATGGCCATTCTCCGCGTCACTAAGACGGACAATGTTCCTTTCTAAGTCAAATATACAAAGAATAATCATTCTCCGCGTATTTTAAAACAGAGAATGCCATTCTCCGCATCAGTAAGACGGAGAATGCTCATTCCCTAGGTCAAAATACAAGGAGAATGACATTCTCCGTCTCTTTTGACCCGGAGAATGACATTCTCCGTCTATTTTGACACGGAGAATGGCATTCTCCGCGTCCCTAAGACGGATAATGTTCCTTTCTAGGTCAAAAATACAAAGAATAATCATTCTCCGCGTGTTTTAAAACGGAGAATACCATTCTCCGCGTCAGTAAGACGGAGAATGCTCATTCTCTAGGTCAAAATACAAGGAGAATGGCATTCTCCGTCTCTTTTGACCCGGAGAATGACATTCTCCGTCTATTTTGACATGGAGAATGGCATTCTCCGCGTCCCTAAGACGGATAATGTTCCTTTCTAAGTCAAAAATACAAAGAATAATCATTCTCCGCGTGTTTTAAAACGGAGAATGCTATTCTCCGCATCAGTAAGACGGAGAATGCTCATTCTCTAGGTCAAAATACAAGGAGAATGGCATTCTCCGTCTCTTTTGACCCGGAGAATGACATTCTCCGTCTCATACGAAACGGAGAATGGCCATTTCTAAGTTCCAAATGCACACATTATAGGTTTGTATTAACACAGATAATGACATTATAGGTTTGAATCAAACAACAGAACTTTAACAAAACAGATTTACATATATAGAACAATGTAAATTAGTCGAAAAATTGAATTTCATTACAAAGGAAAACAAATACATTACAAAAGAAACCTGACAAACAGAATATATACAAGGAATTTGTTAGCCAATTTACATTGTCATTTTCTTTTATTGTACAAAAGGAACTGCACATTCACTCATAAGCAAAGCCTTAGCCAAATTTAGCCTTCTCTTTACAATAGTATTGTGAACTATTTTGTTTGTTTTTTTCTGTAAATCAAATGGAGCTCTCGACAACTTTTTAATATAATATGAAATATACAGCAGGCAGCTGGGTGATAGTTGCTGTAGGCATTCTGTCACGACCCGCACCCTGTATAGGGGCACGAGAAGTGGTTACGTCCAGCCTACGCCGCAGTGTCGGCGGTAGTAAGCTGTTCTAGGTTGCTAACTAATCTCATGCAGTGAATATAAAAAGTACTTGTCCAGATATCAGCTCCGAATGGAGGGCAAGTAAAGGGTATGATCTACTCAAACACAGTCTAAGCACGAAAAGATAACACAGAAGTTATACCTAAGGAATTAAAGACAACAACAACTAACTACTAAAATAATACACCAATATCTCAAACCAACTTAATACAGACTCAATATCTTAACTTTAATACAACAAGCCAAAACATGAAAGCTAAAGTAGTCTACTAGCTAATCTCCTGAATCACTCCTGAGAGTCGGAACCAAAGGTAGCTAATCCCTCGCCAGGTCCATGGGAAGTAGGGCAGGTGTCCACAGGATTATCATCTGTAATATTTTCAACAGGTCCAATCAGGACGGGAACGAGCACAACTCATCAAGAAAAACCCAAGTAAATGACAAAGAACTATAAAGCAGTTATAGACAGTTTTATTGATGAGCATGGCAGTTCTATGCAGGTAATGATGGCATAGAGAAACAGTAAGATACAAGAAAAGAAAGGTAACTAAAACAAGAGAAGAATCATGGCAATGAAGACTGTAATAAAAGCTAACTGAACTAGAATATCATGTGTGAGTCCAGACAGTACGATATAAGTCTAATATAATCCCAGTGTGAGTCCAGTCCATATAATCTGATACCAGATAATTTGCAGTACAAGATGAGTCCAACAGTGATCAATGATACCAGGGTGAGTCCAACTATGATCTAACAGTGTGTTTTAAAATATCGAGGTCGACATGCAAACGGCTGTAGGTATCAGGCACATCTCTTACGGATCAGGCAAGAGATGGCTATGCTTCCAGAAGATTCCAGTTGGAGATTCCAGATTTGGGGTATGTCTACATGTCTTACTCAATATTTCCCCGCCCAGCAAGTGAATCCAAAATCGACAAAAAGAATCGAGATGAGTCTGGCCAATACGTGATGATTCCAGAAATGATTCCAGAATGATACTAATGACTCCAGTAATAGAGGCCAGCAAGTAAGGTATGTGTCGATACATGAATCCAGAAATATTCATACGTGTTGATACAGAGAATCACATAGAACTAATTAGAACTGAAATACAGTAATCGACAAATAAATGAGAGAATTATCAGAGAATGTACTCGCCTGTTACTCTGGAAAGAGTAGTGTAATATCAGATGTCTGTACCAAGGTCACAATGTCCTAAAATAGAGTAATACAGTTATAACATGTCCAAAATGAAGGTAAATGAAATCTACAATGCAATCTATATGAATTCTAAGCCAATCTAGGTCAAAGTCAAACTTGGTCAACTCTACAGTCAATCTAAGTCAAATCAAATCATATTAGGTCACAGGGAATCAAACTAAGTCAAATAGAGTCAAACAAGGTCAAACAAGTCAAGGTTAGTCAAATCTAGGTTAAAGTCAACTCCTGGTCAACACTCTAATCAAACTAGTCAAATACTAGTCAACATGATCAATCTGGGTCAAGTCTAGGTCAAACTTAGACCAACTAAGGTTTTGGTTAATCATATACTAGTCTGTAAGATAATTAGGTCAATGGCCAACTCTAACTCAAACTCTATAAGGCTAACATGTCTTTGGATACCAAGGATTCTATACCACAAAGCTAAGGCATAACCAATCTTCTATACAAGGTATATTATACAAAATATATATATATAGCACAATACCAACCTTAATCCTGTAATCAAGCTAATCCCATTCTCCAACTCAAGTCAAGACTCAACTCCTATTATCTCACTTAACCCCATACATATCTTCATCTACATGGGACTACCCATATAACTCAAGTTACAATAATACCCTTATATAGGTCAAAACCCTAACCAACTAGTTTACAGTCTAGGGTTTAGTCAAACCTAGATCATTAAGTCATTTAGAGTTCATCTAAATCTTTTCTAGGTCAATTAGGTCAAGGTTTGACCTATAGTTGACTTTGGTCAACCTTGGTCAACACTAAAAGTCAAACTGGTCAAACTAGTCCAAGTTAGGTCAAACAATGTTAAACTAGTCAGGGTTAGTCAAACTAGTCATTCTAGGTTAGTTTAAGTCAAAACTAGGTTAAGCTAGTTCAAATTTGACCTAAGGTTGACCTTGGTCAACACTTAGTCAAATTTGGGTCAAACTAGCTAAGTCTTGGTTTACTAGTCAATTAGGGTTAGCCCTAATGGCCATAGGCTAATAGCTATAGCCCATAGGCTAGTAGCTTAGGTCAACTAGTTCTAGGTTTACCTATATAGATATATATATACATACACTATATAATGTAAAACCTATATATATAGCCACTATATATAAATACCCATATACCCCACATATATATATATATATATATATATATATATATATATATATATATATATATATATATATATATATATAACCATATACACACACTATAATATATATATAACATATATACATACATAATGTATATGTATAATATACCTAATATATATTATATACAATATATATATAAAGAGAGAAGTAATGAGAGTGTAGAGAGAGGGAATCTTAGAGAGAGAGTGAGTAAAGGACAGTGAGAGAGAGGGGGTGAGAGTACACAGGAAGGGGAGGGGAGATTGTTCTCAGTTTCCTGAGAACAGGACAGCCCCCAAACCAATACTAAAAACACACACACACACCACATATATACATATATATATATTTTTTTTCCACATATATACATATATATATACACATCCCTAACTACCTATACACACAACCAAATAACCTCAAAATTCACCCACACACACACATACATATATACTACATATATATACACTAAAATACATATATACAATGTATAAAACATATCAAATTTGGTTTTGAAATCCACTTTTGAAAACTGGAAATAATCCTAAAATCTGGAAATATTGGACTGTTGACTCGATACTAGGTAAACCAAAATACATACACGAAACCGAGCTAAGGATCGAATATCTAGGTTGGTAACTAAGGCCCCATACATATACTAGTGTCCTAGGTGCCTGACACGACACCACGACACAGTTTCACGTGTCCAATCTCACTAAAACATCACACGGGTAAACTGAGATACACAAACACGTACACAGCGTCGTGCACGTGTTCACGCGTCTCGTGGACACACCACGAGACACGACACGACTCGTGGTCACACACACGTGTAGCCCATACATAGGGCTACACGATAGACACTCTGTTTCGTGTCCACGTGTCTCACAGTGTCGACACGAGAGCCGTATCAGTCGTGAAAACACGACTGATACGCGCGAGTTTCGACAGCGTCGTGCACGCTGTCACAAGCCTCGTGCTCGTGACATAGGACACGAAGCACCACGTGCTCGTGTCCACGTGTACGCCACATGAAGGGCTACACGATGGTGTCATCACGAGACATCCAAGTGTCGTGTCCATGCGACACGACACGCTCAAAGTTGGCTCTGTGCGTGTGTACACTGACAGTGCACGACCCGTGCACGTGTCCGTGCTCTCTCGACACGACACCAACGTGTCTCAAACTCGAGGGGGGGCATGTCAGAGGTTGCCCCCTCCTCTGTGTCAATTTTCATGTGTCCACGTGTCCAATTCGTGGAGAAATCAGTATCGGGTAGCAGGGGATTAAACTGTGCACAGTGCTGTGTCCAACTCGTGTGTTCGTGTCCAATTTGGACACGGACACGATACGATTTTGTGCTCAGTGATGGGGTTCTGTGATCTACACCTATAGGGCTAGAAAATTGTTCAAATAGTTTTCGAAATCATTAACATTTCATTCACTGAGGCAAATCATCAAACACTTCATTAAAAACCTAGATACGTGTCCGATACGGACACCAAACCAACTCTAAATCCTACCAAACTTGACACACAATACCCTAGTACCTAGATGCATGCAAATATGAAGAGAAAACACAAATTTAACAAAGTTTATGGGCATTTACCTATGAGTGCAAAACTCAAGGAAAACAAGGTTTTGGGGGGGGTGTCCTCTTCAACTTGGGGATGCCCAAAGCTCACGAAATCCTCGATAGTAGGCCCTAACTAGTACCCTCTAGTGTAGGGGAGTCCAATGCAAGAAACTAGAGGTGATTTAGATCAAAATTGATCAAGTTATCAAGGTTTGAAGAAATGGGATTTTCTATGTTTTAATTTCATGTAAAATGATCATGAATGAATGTGGGGGGTTATATAGGAAGGGGGGTAGTGTTGGGCTGCCATGGGGGGTAGGGGTAGGTTATAGGGCCCCTTTCCACCTTGCAAAGCTTAGCCCCTAAGTCTTTGACTAAGGGGTTAGATATTTAGGTTCTAAATATCTAAAAAAAAGAATATCTAGATATTTATCATAAAGATAATATCTAACATTAGTCTTCTAGGTTAGTTGCTAACCTCTAGATTAGTGCTAAACTAGGTTAGAAGCTAACATGACACTAATCCACTAATTAAATAATAATAAACTACATAAATCCAAATAAATTCTAATAAATTACCAAAATACCCTTTTGACTAAAAAGCCCTAATTTGATGTTCTAAACCTATGGCTAGGCTCACATGATCATGGTTAGTTTCTAGGTTATGAAATCTCTAGGGTTTACACTAGGGTTACACTAGTAAAATCACAAAGTCATAAGCCATGACTTAGAAAATAATTTTAAATTAACTAAAATCACCAAAAATCATATCATGACTAAAACACCATTAATAAATAATAAAAATAATAATTTTTCAAAAATACCCCAATTTTAGAAAACTGGGTCTTACAAGTCTACCCTCCTTAGAGAAATTTCGTTCTCGAAATTAAGATAGTCGTACTCCTTCTAGGTCAAACCCCCAGTCAATCAGAGTCAAAAGATAACATGCAATCATAGTCCTACTGGTCGTGATTCCACAGTCTCGAACAAGGTAACTATACTATCTAGCATATCACAAGCATATCCTGACAGGTACTAATGGAATCATACAACAAGATGGGAAAGGAAGGATAGGAAAGACAAACCTGCTAACCCGTCACCTGCAGCGTTGGTCTCCTCGACCGTCATCGCAAAAGCTCTACCCCTCTGGTGCTGAGCTACAGGTGGCCTAGTCCCCATATAAGGGGGTACAATAGGATAATCCATCTTCTGGTGAGTATCAGACCCACAGTTATAGCAAACCTTCAGCCTCTTCCTACACTGCTCCCTGATGTGTCCCTGCTTCCTGCAGTATGAACAACTGATCGTCTTCGGGTACTGACCTCGATACTGATGCTGCCGGGGTCCCGGGGCTCTAACTGACGGGGTCGAATGATGTGGTGTGGGAGGATGATATGTCTGCTGGTGTAGCGTCGGCACTTTCTGCTGGGAAGCCTGACGCTTGGAGGATCCCTCAATGTGTACAGAAGCCGGCCTCTTGCAAGACAGAAGACGGTCCTCGATACTCCGGGCTAACTCTAAGCTCTGGTAGTAGTCAGTCATACCGTTCGCCACTATAAGAATGGCAATGTCTGGAACTAGACCACGGCAAAACCTACGCGTCATCTCCTCAGGGTCAGCAACTAGGCTAGGAGCGAAACGGCTCAGGCGACTAAACTCTGCCGCATACTCGTCAACAGAACGGTTCCCCTGCTGGATGTTCTGGAATCGTAGCCCCATGGCTACTCTAGCAGTGGTCGAGAAGAATTTCTTCTTGAACTGGGTCTTGAACTGATCCCAAGTGGCTCTCCCTCTCGCGAATAACGGCTCATTCCGGAACCAAACTCCTGCCAAGTCTATCAGCAAAAATCCTGCTGCCTCGACCTGGAGGTCATCCGGCATCCTAACTCCAATGAGCTTCCTCTCTACCGAGTCTAACCAGTCATCTGCTACTACTATGCCCTCAGTCCCTAAGAACTCCTTGGGATTCAGACCCATGAAGTCCTTGATCGTCCCTGCTTTCTGCCGCGGCTCTACAGGTGGTGGGACCACGGTACGTCCCTCAGAATGCTCCATGCTCTGGCGGAGTAGGGTGGTCTGCTCCTGATGGGTTGCTAGGAACCCCTGGATCAGAATGAGCAGTTGGTTCCCGTCGAGTGTGACGGAAGCCTGGGTAGGTATAGTGATAGGGGGTGGTGGAAGTATTGGGTCCTGCTGGGCCTGTGATGTGGAAGGTGGTTGTGGTATCTGGATTTGTGGATCTGTGGAGTGGAGGAATGTGGTAGGTGGAGGTGTATCAGTCAACTGGTCAGCTGACTGGATGAGGAGCGTGCCATCCTCAGGTGAGACATACCGGGAGGAACGAGTAAGCACCATCTAATTACAATAAAAAGACTTATGAGGACTCTTTAAAGCAAAACAATCATATACAAGAAAATCAAATTATAATAGCAAGCATGTGATGTATTTCCTATGTTGCAATCCTAGTATTCCTCTAGGTGTTCTAAGCGTCATTCCTAATGTTGTCTAATTACCTTAAGTTCCTAATTGCAGGCATGCTTGGTACAATAACGTAACCAAACAATTTAGTCGACAGACCTGCATGGGGGCACCACTAAAAACGTGTCACGACCCGCACCATGTATAGGGGCACGAGAAGTGGTTACGTCCAGCCTACGCCGCAGTGTCGACGGTAGTAAGCTGTTCTAGGTTGCTAACTAATCTCATGCAGTGAATATAAAAAGTACTTGTCCAGATATCAGCTCCGAATAGAGGGCAAGTAAAGGGTATGATCTACTCAAACACAGTCTAAGCACGAAAAGATAACACAGAAGTTATACCTAATTAGGAATTAAAGACAACAACAACTAACTACTATAATAATACACCAATATCTCAAACCAACTTAATACAGACTCAATATCTTAACTTTAATACAACAAGTCAAAACATGAAAGCTAAAGTAGTCTACTAGCTAATCTCCTGAATCACTCCTGAGAGTCGGAACCAAAGGTAGCTAATCCCTCGCCAGGTCCATGGGAAGTAGGGCAGGTGTCCACAGGATTATCATCTGTAATATTTTTAACAGGTCCAATCAGGACGGGAACGAGCACAACTCATCAAGAAAAACCCAAGTAAATGACAAAGAACTATAAAGCAGTTATAGACAGTTTTATTGATGAGCATGGCAGTTCTATGCAGGTAATGATGGCATAGAGAAACAGTAAGATACAAGAAAAGAAAGGTAACTAAAACAAGAGAAGAATCATGGCAATGAAGACTGTAATAAAAGCTAACTGAACTAGAATATCATGTGTGAGTCCAGACAGTACGATATAAGTCTAATATAATTCCAGTGTGAGTCCAGTCCATATAATCTGATACCAGATAATTTCCAGTACAAGATGAGTCCAACAGTGATCAATGATACCAGGGTGAGTCCAACTATGATCTAACAGTGTGTTTTAAAATATCGAGGTCGACATGCAAACGGCTGTAGGTATCAGGCACATCTCTTACGGATCAGGCAAGAGATGGCTATGCTTCCAGAAGATTCCAGTTGGAGATTCCAGATTTGGGGTATGTCTACATGTCTTACTCAATATTTCCCCGCCCAGTAAGTGAATCCAAAATCGATAAAAAGAATCGAGATGAGTCTGGCCAATACGTGATGATTCCAGAAATGATTCCAGAATGATACTAATGACTCCAGTAATAGAGGCCAGCAAGTAAGGTATGTGTCGATACATGAATCCAGAAATATCCATACGTGTTGATACAGAGAATCACATAGAACTAACTAGAACTGAAATACAGTAATCGACAAATAAATGAGAGAATTATCAGAGAATGTACTCGTCTGTTACTCTGGAAAGAGTAGTGTAATATCAGATGTCTGTACCAAGGTCACAATGTCCTAAAATAGAGTAATACAGTTATGACATGTCCAAAATGAAGGTAAATGAAATCTACAATGCAATCTATATGAATTCTAAGCCAATCTAGGTCAAAGTCAAACTTGGTCAACTCTACAGTCAATCTAAGTCAAATCAAATCATATTAGGTCACAGGGAATCAAACTAAGTCAAATAGAGTCAAACAAGGTCAAACAAGTCAAGGTTAGTCAAATCTAGGTTAAAGACAACTCCTGGTCAATACTCTAATCAAACTAGTCAAATACTAGTCAACATGATCAATCTGGGTCAAGTCTAGGTCAAACTTAGACCAACTAAGGTTTTGGTTAATCATATACTAGTCTGTAAGATAATTAGGTCAATGGCCAACTCTAACTCAAACTCTATAAGGCTAACATGTCTTTGGATACCAAGGATTCTATACCACAAAGCTAAGGCATAACCAATCTTCTATACAAGGTATATTATACAAAATATATATATATAGCACAATACCAACCTTAATCCTGTAATCAAGCTAATCCCATTCTCCAACTCAAGTCAAGACTCAACTCCTATTATCTCACTTAACCCCATACATATCTTCATCTACATGGGACTACCCATATAACTCAAGTTACAATAATACCCTTATATAGGTCAAAACCCTAACCAACTAGTTTACAGTCTAGGGTTTAGTCAAACCTAGATCATTAAGTCATTTAGAGTTCATCTAAATCCTTTCTAGGTCAATTAGGTCAAGGTTTGACCTATAGTTGACTTTGGTCAACCTTGGTCAACACTAAAAGTCAAACTGGTCAAACTAGTCCAAGTTAGGTCAAACAATGTTAAACTAGTTAGGGTTAGTCAAACTAGTCATTATAGGTTAGTTTAAGTCAAAACTAGGTTAAGCTAGTTCAAATTTGACCTAAGGTTGACCTTGGTCAACACTTAGTCAAATTGGGATCAAACTAGCTAAGTCTTGGTTTACTAGTCAATTAGGGTTAGCCCTAATGGCCATAGGCTAATACCTATAGCCCATAGGCTAGTAGCTTAGGTCAACTAGTTCTAGGTTTACCTATATAGATATATATATACATACACTATATAATGTAAAACCTATATATATAGCCACTATATATAAATACCCATATACCCCACATATATATATATATATATATATATATATATATATATATATATATATATATATATATATATATATATATATATATATATAACCATATACACACACTATAATATATATATAACATATATACATACATAATGTATATGTATAATATACCTAATATATATTATATACAATATATATATAAAGAGAGAAGTAATGAGAGTGTAGAGAGAGGGAATCTTAGAGAGAGAGTGAGTAAAGGACAGTGAGAGAGAGGGGGTGAGAGTACACAGGAAGGGGAGGGGAGACTGTTCTCAGTTTCCTGAGAACAGGACAGCCCCCAAACCAATACTAAAAACACACACACACACCACATATATACATATATATATATATATTTTTCCACATATATACATATATATACACATCCCTAACTACCTATACACACAACCAAATAACCTCAAAATTCACCCACACACACACATACATATATACTACATATATACACTAAAATACATATATACAATGTATAAAACATATCAAATTTGGTTTTGAAATCCACTTTTGAAAACTGGAAATAATCCTAAAATCTGGAAATATTGGACTGTTGACTCGATACTAGGTAAACCAAAATACATACACGAAACCGAGCTAAGGCTCGAATATCTAGGTTGGTAACTAAGGCCCCATACATATACTAGTGTCCTAGGTGCCTGACACGACACCACGACACAGTTTCACGTGTCCAATCTCACTAAAACATCACACGGGTAAACTGAGATACACAAACACGTACACAGCGTCGTGCACGTGTTCACGCGTCTCGTGGACACACCACGAGACACGACACGACTCGTGGTCACACACACGTATAGCCCACACATAGGGCTACACGATAGACACTCTGTTTCGTGTCCACGTGTCTCACAGTGTCGACACGAGAGCTGTATCAGTCGTGAAAACACGACTGATACGTGCGAGTTTCGACAGCGTCGTGCACGCTGTCACAAGCCTCGTGCTCGTGACACAGGACACGAAGCACCACGTGCTCGTGTCCACGTGTACGCCACATGAAGGGCTACACGATGGTGTCATCACGAGACATCCAAGTGTCGTGTCCATGCGACACGACACGCTCAAAGTTGGCTCTGTGCGTGTGTACACTGACAGTGCACGACCCGTGCACGTGTCCGTGCTCTCTCGACACGACACCAAACGTGTCTCAAACTCGAGGGGCGGCATGTCAGAGGTTGCTCCCTCCTCTGTGTCAATTTTCATGTGTCCACGTGTCCAATTCGTGGAGAAATCAGTGTCGGGTAGCAGGGGATTAAACTGTGCACAGTGCTGTGTCCAACTCGTGTGTTCGTGTCCAATTTGGACACGGACACGATACGATTTTGTGCTCAGTGATGGGGTTCTGTGATCTACACCTATAGGGCTAGAAAATTGTTCAAATAGTTTTCGAAATCATTAACATTTCATTCACTGAGGCAAATCATCAAACACTTCATTAAAAACCTAGATACGTGTCCGATACGGACACCAAACCAACTCTAAATCCTACCAAACTTGACACACAGTACCCTAGTACCTAGATGCATGCAAATATGAAGAGAAAACACAAATTTAACAAAGTTTATGGGCATTTACCTATGAGTGCAAAACTCAAGGAAAACAAGGTTTTGGGGGGGTGTCCTCTTCAACTTGGGGATGCCCAAAGCTCACAAAATCCTCGATAGCAGGCCCTAACTAGTACCCTCTAGTGTAGGGGAGTCCAATGCAAGAAACTAGAGGTGATTTAGATCAAAATTGATCAAGTTATCAAGGTTTGAAGAAATAGGATTTTCTAGGTTTTAATTTCATGTAAAATGATCATGAATGAATGTGGGGGGTTATATAGGAAAGGGGGTAGTGTTGGGCTGCCATGGGGGGGTAGGGGTAGGCTATAGGGCCCCTTTCCACCTTGCAAAGCTTAGCCCCTAAGTCTTTGACTAAGGGGTTAGATATTTAGGTTCTAAATATCTAAAAAAAAGAATATCTAGATATTTATCATAAAGATAATATCTAACATTAGTCTTCTAGGTTAGTTGCTAACCTCTAGATTAGTGCTAAACTAGGTTAGAAGCTAACATGACACTAATCCACTAATTAAATAATAATAAACTACATAAATCCAAATAAATTCTAATAAATTACCAAAATACCCTTTTGACTAAAAAGCCCTAATTTGATGTTCTAAACCTATGGCTAGGCTCACATGATCATGGTTAGTTTATAGGTTATGAAATCTCTAGGGTTTACACTAGGGTTACACTAGTAAAATCACAAAGTCATAAGCCATGACTTAGAAAATAATTTTAAATTAACTAAAATCACCAAAAATCATATCATGACTAAAACACCATTAATAAATAATAAAAATAATAATTTTTCAAAAATATCCCAATTTCAGAAAACTGGGTCTTACACATTCTTTGTAAACCTTGAGCTCTGTTGTTTCGTATTCCTGGATTGCTGGGCTTTTATTCCTCATCAATGTAATCTTATTTATTATAATTGGCTCGATTTTATTCTTCATGTATTTTGCATCCTGGATTCCCTTAGCGCCCGTGTTTTTCCGCAATGAGTTGTAGTGCGTCCAAACATAGGAGCTGAAGTTGAATGCCAGCAGCGTATAGTGTTTATTCTCCTCGCGGAAGAGTGGCACGAATAGCCATTCAATGTCATCTTCCAGCTCCATGATAAAATCTTCTATATCAACTTTGAAATTGTACACTGCTCCAGGTGTTGGATTTTTTTCATCGACATACTGGACAGTACTCTGTTTTCCAGAAGAAAAAAAACAAAAAATAATATCATGAGTTAGTTTTTTACAACACTAGTAGTAGCTGTACACATTAATATTTATTTTTCAGTTTCGATTCTTACCAATGAATGGGACATCATGATTGCAAACCATTTACATTGTGCACCCTGCGAGCTTGACTGTATGTTCTGCCTTAATTCGGCTTGAACTTCGTTCATAAGCTTTATTAAGTAGTTCATAACACCGGCTTCTATATCCGCCTCATTTAGTATGTCTTGAAAATCTTTAGCATTTAACAACATGCTGACATCATTGTTTCTTCTTCTTATTTTACATTCTTCTGGAGCATTTGGAATGTACATGTATACATAATCACTGCACATAAATTTAGTTTCGATTATGATAATAATATAGGCTAATGATAAAATTGCATAAAAAATAACTCCAATAGAGAATGATCATTCTCCGTTATGAAATGGACGGAGAATGTCATTCTCCGTTATGAATTGGACGGAGAATGTCATTCTCCGTTTTAAATGGGACGGAGAATGATCATTCTTCGTTTTAAAATAGACGGAGAATGTCATTCTCCGTCATTCTCCGTATTAAAATAGACGGAGAATGTCATTCTCCGTATTAAAATAGACGGCGAATGGTATTCTCCGTTTTGTATTAACACGGAGAATGACATTCTTCCTTTATTTTGACCCAGAGAATGACATTCTCCGTCTCAATAAGGCGGAGAATGCTCATTCTCTAGGTCAAAATACAAGGAGAATGTCATTCTCCGTTATAAAATAGACGGAGAATGGCATTCTCCGTGTCAGTGAGACGGAGAATGTTCATTTCTCTAGGTTAATGCAAGAATAAAGGTCATTCTCCGTCTATTTTATAACGGAGAATGACATTCTCCGTCTCATATTAGGCGGAGAATGCTCGTTCTTTAGGTCAAAAATACAGAAAATGCCATTCTCCGTGTGTTTAAACACGGAGAATGCCATTCTCCGTCTCAAAATAGACGGAGAATGGCCATTTCTAGTTCAAATGACACAGAAAGGGCATCCTCCGTGTATTTTATAGACGGAGAATGATCATTTTCATTTGCCGCGTCAATATAAACGGAGAATGTCATTCTCCGTTTTAAATGAGACAGAGAATGATCATTCTCCCTTGTGAATTGTACAGAAATTGGTTCAAGTTTAGAATACTTACGTTGGAGACATCCTTCTTTGGTATACGATGCTCCTGTATAGTTGCTTCAGCTCATCGTCTGCAAGGTTCCAAAGTCTGAGCTTCGGACATTGCATCAGCATTTTCCCCTCTTTAACAAGCTTTGCTGTTTGAGGAGATTCTTCCTCAAGTTCTTCAGGAGCTGACATCTCCTTTTTATTGTCTACCTTCTCAGGGCTGGAAGGAGCTTTTTTTTTTTTCCAGCAGGAGCTACTTTCTTTCTGGGACTGGAAGGATCTTTTCTTTTCCGACCAGGACCTGCCTTCTTACTTGTTGTAGCATCGGATGTTTTCTTCTTTTGCAATGTAGTAAAATCATCCTCATCTGCAGCATTTGATTGTTTTTTAGTTCCAGCAGGTTCATTTGCTCTTGTGTAATGCTTTTGGGGAACTGCTTGAGTCTCCCCACTTTGTAATGCTTTAGCCATTGCTTCAAGGTTAACAATTGTATCATTCTTCTGTGTGATTTCGTCTTTCAACGATGCAACTTCCTCTAGAAGTTTGTTGTTATCATCATTGAGCTTTTCATTCTCTTTTTTGAGATCCTCTGTCATTTTCACTGATATAAAAACAAACAACAACAAGAGGTATGATGTCAATATTATATAATCTTCTTTTTAAAAACAATAAAAAATATTATTATCCGTTTATTTAATCTGGAGAATGTCATTCTCCGTGTCAAAATAGACGGAGAATGGCAATCTCCGCGTAAAAAATAGACGGAGAATGTCATTCTCCGTGTCAATTTAGACGGAGAATGTCATTCTCCGTGTCAAAATAGACGGAGAATGCTATTCTCCGTTTCCAAATAGACGGAGAATGTCATTCTCCGTGTCAATTTAGACGGAGAATGACATTCTCCGTCTAAATTGACACGAAGAATGGCATTCTACGTGTCAAAACAGACGGAGAATGTCATTTCTATGTCAAAATACAGAAAATGTCATTCTCCGTGTTAAAATACTAGCGGAGAATGTCATTCTCCGTGTCAAAATAGACGGAGAATGTCATTCTAAGTGTGTTTTAATACGGAGAACATTCTCCGTCTATTTTGACACGGAGAATGACATTTTATAGGTCAAAACACACAGAAAACTTCATTCTCCGTGTACTTTGACACGGAGAATGGTCATTCTCCTTGTTAGATACAGGTAATTACAGATTAAAATAGACAAAAAATATAAAATCTTACCTTTTAGAAGTAGCTCCTCAACACGTTGACGAAGCTTCTCATTATCAGCAGTAAGCTCAGACTTCTGCTTTCTCAGGGAGTCTAGTTCCGACCCCTGTGCCTCCAGTTCTTCAACTCGCTCACGGAGTTTCTTATTATCATCAATAAGGAGCGATTTCTCGTTCCTTAAAGAGTCTAACTCCTTCTCCAAGCCATCAGCAACGAGCCCCACAGCACGTTGTTGGGCTACATCTGCCGCTAGTTGCTGGGCTCTTTCCTGGAGTTGCTCATTCTCAGCGATAAGCTGAGATTTCTCTTGCAAGACACGCAACATATCTACATTGTCAGCTGTAGAGGGTGCTGGTGCTTGAGCTTCAGTTTATGGTTCTTCTTCATCAACAGAATTATCTCCATCTTCTATACATTGCTGCTCTGCTGGGACTTCTTCAAGTTCATCAACATTCAATGCAACAAGATCCTTGAATATCAAATCCGAATCCATTTGAGCACCTTGATATTCATTTTTTAGGAATATCGAGATTCTATTCCCTTCCCATGTATCGAATCTTGGAGATGCGACTGTTGGTTTGCACTTCCTCTCTATCAGTCGACTGTGCTCTGCAAACCAATACAAGAAGTATATCGTACAACCTTCAATCTTCTTGTACGATATATCAACATCACCATCTTCAGATTTTGTGACAGCCCTCTTTATGCTGTCCATGACGTACCCCAGTATAATCCGAGGCCAACAGATACTTTTTATAACATCTGTGCTCTCCACCAGAGCGAAGAACTTGTATGGCAAGTTCGACCCCCCCATTCTGGTGAAGAATGCTGTTTGGCACAAGTTGAATACTATTAACTTGGCCAATTCATCAGGACTTGCATTTTCGCCCCCCAGCAGCTCTAATATCCTTTTCCTAACTTCTGCGTTTGAGACTTCAGCATTTTTGCCCTTGAAATTTTTTAGCAATCTTGTGAAGTGTTTTGTACACATGCTGAATGAGTCTGCTGGTGGGGGGGTCTTCTGCTTTTCAGTGATGATCTTCAAATACTTCTCATCAACTTCAGTGTCATCATTCATTAGCAGACCGAAAATGGTTGCCATCTCATCAGCAGTTGGTGCTACCTTGACACTGCTGCTCAATTGGAAATATCCAATTCCATCTTCTTCCAAATAAGTCCCCATCAAGTTCTCCAGACCTTGGGTGACTTTAGATAGTTCTGATTTTTTCACCTTAGTTCTGTAGAATACATCTACGAAGTTGTAGAATCCTACATTCTTCAAACTTTCAACAACTGCTTCAGGCAAATGGCGAAACTTTTCCTTCACCTCATCCATGAGAGAGAGTATTGGGGTGAATGTTGCACGGAAAAGTCTTTCTTCTTTGTTCCTGACAGTTTTTTTTTCCTAAAAACAACAACAATTAGGCTTACGTCAACATTCTTCTTTATTATAACAAGGAGAAAGCCATTCTCCGTCTAATATTAGACGAAGAATGAGCATTCTCCGTTTTGTATTCACACGAAGAATGCCATTCTCCGTGTCAAAATAGACGGAGAATATCATTCTCCGTCTATTTTGACACGGAGAATGGCATTCTCCGTTTTGTATTAACACGGGAAATGGCATTCTCCGCGTGTTTTAAAACGGAGAATGCCATTCTCCGCGTTAGCAAGACGGAGAATGCTCATTCTCCGCTTCAGAAAGACGGAGAATGCTCATTCTGTAGGTCAAAATACAAGGAGAATGGCATTCTTCCTTTATTTTGTCCCGGAGAATGAGCATTCTCCGCCTCAGTAAGGCGGAGAATGGCATTCTCCGTCTCATATTAGACGGAGAATGCTTGTTCTTTAGATCAAAATAAAGGGAGAATGCCATTCTCCGTGTCAAAATAGACGGAGAATGTGATTCTCCGTTTTAAAATAGACGGAGAATCTCATTCTCCGTTTTGTATTAACACGGGAAATGACATTCTCCCTTTATTTTGACAAAGAGAATGACATTCTCCGTCTCAATAAGGCGGAGAATGCTCATTCTTTAGGTCAAAATACAAGGAGAATGCCATTCTCTGCGTGTTTTAATACGGAGAATGTCATTCTCCGTCTCATATTAGGCGGAGAATGCTCGTTCTTTAGATCAAAATAAAGGAAGAATGCCATTCTCCGTGTTAATACAAAACGGAGAATGACATTCTCCGTTTTAAAATAGACGAAGAATCTCATTCTCCGTTTTGTATTAACACGGGGAATGGCATTCTCCCTTTATTTTGACAAAGAGAATGACATTCTCCGTCTCAATAAGGCGGAGAATGCTCATTCTTTAGGTCAAAATACAAGGAGAATGCCATTCTCCGTGTCGAAATAGACAGAGAATGCCATTCTCCGTTATAAAATAGACGGAGAATGGCATTCTCCGTGTCAGTAAGACGGAGAATGTTCATTTCTCTAGGTTAATGCAAGAAGAAAGGTCATTCTCCGTCTATTTTATAACGGAGAATGACATTCTCCGTCTCATATTAGGCGGAGAATGCTCGTTCTTTATGTCAAAAACACAGAAAATGCCATTCTCCGTGTGTTTAAACACGGAGAATGCCATTCTCCGTCTCAAAATAGACGGAGAATGGCCATTTCTAGTTCAAATGACACAGAAAGGGCATCCTCCGTGTATTTTATAGACGGAGAATGATCATTTTTATTTGCCGCGTCAATATAAACGGAGAATGAACAGGTCTCAAAGTTTTACCTTTTTTCTTCCCTTCTTCTTGATCTTCTTCTTCCTCCCCTGCTACTTCTTGTTCTTGTTGTTCTTGTTCTTCTACTGCTTCTTGCACTTCTTTTTCTTTTGGAGCATTTCGTCTACGAGCAACCTTCTTAACTTTCATCCCTCCTTTCGTTTGCTTTCCAACAACTACTTCTTCTCCTTCTTCTCTAACTTGGTCTACATCCATTGCTGATGATTGCGACATTGTGATGGAGATTCGCTGGCGATTTCTTGTAAGAAATTTCTAAGATTTTTGGAGGAGATGACCTAAAATCGCAAGCGAACAGAGTATGGAAGAGGAGGGAGCGATAGAAACACTTTTTTGAAGAGTCTCTTGGTTTTGTATCTTCTGGAATCGAACCATTTTTCTGAAGAGTTGCTGGGTTTGTTGATATTCTTAATAAATTAGAAGGGCAAAAGGGTCATGCCGTGCCCTTTTATATATTTTTAAGTTAATGCTGGGCACGCGATGAAAGTTTATTTTGGGGTGGGTTTTTCATAAAACTTTTTAAATTTTTGGGCATTTCATAAATTTTCCCTAGTTTATATGACATTATTTTTTCAATTTCAAATTAGCTCGTGCCATCACAAAAAAAAAATCCACAAAAGCACACTCAATCTTATTGTCATAACTTTTATGAACAAATCATTATTTATTATTGATGGTTGTTTTAGTAACCTTAAAATATTCGTCAATTAGGTTATTATTAAATAATTTGTTCGGATATAAACTTTCTAATATAATAAATTTCAGTCAATATTGTTTAAGATTCATGCGAGATGTTCGTTAAACATAGTTAAGATTACTTCAACTTTATCAATGCAAGTAGATGATAATATGTCTCATATGTATCAATTTCGATACATATTCCATACAAAGCTAACAATTTTGTTAAATGTCACATATTTTTCAATTATGGAAAGAGTATATAAGACCAATGCTCAGATGTGTTCAAGTGCGAACTTTTCTTGCTAAGAACATATAAATTTTGTCTTCAGAAATTGAAACTAGCTTAATATGAAAAGAACAAAAAAAACCTTCATCTCATATAAGAATAAACACTAAGTTAGCAAGACATAAAAGTTAAAAAAAGTTAATTTTTTTTTTCCTGATACGAGTTTGAATTACATAATCTTTAAGTTAAGAGCATAATCTTTAAGTCAGGAGCTCTCAAGAATATGATGAATTGCTGATACATAACTCCATTCGAATAATCGACTTCAATCTAATCCAACACACGAGAATGGCGTGATGGACTCATTGTATTTGTATATAATGGAAAATGCTAAGTCTACAACCAAATACTTACAACCTTGTTACAACCTCTCTCTCCTACCCCTTACACATGGGTCCCACCTCCCCTCTCACCCCCTCGGTATATGGGCTCCACCCCGACCCCACCACTCCCCCCTCCTTCCAATCGAAGTCCGAAACGTGGCGGTTGTAGATGAATTGTAAGCATTTGGTTGTAGGCATATGAAAGCTCGTATCTAATAAAATCTAATAAAGCGTCTTTGTACAATTTTAAAAAAAAAAGAGATTCTTTTATTCTAAGAGAGGTTTATTTTATTAATTAACTTTAAAAAAGTTTTCTTCTTTTCTTTTCAAAAAGTAGGTTTAACCAAAAAAACTCCTATCAAACTCGCAAAGTGAATCAAGAAATTCAAAACCCCTTCCTCTCCAATTACTCATCCATGATCGTCGGGCCGGGGCCGGCGCCGGCGGCGTATCCCGCCGCCACCCGGTCACCGGACTCTTCCCCAAACTCCGACGTCAATAAAGTAGGGGTTTTTAATATTGACACCTCTCCTCCTCCTTCTTCCGCTTCTTCCTCTCATGTCTCCTTTCGTCGTCATCGGAGAAAGAAGCAGCACCAGAAGCAGGGAAAAGGCGTTCTTGTGGGGAGCAGGCCCCGGTGGGTCCCAGGCGGCCGCCGTGGCGGCGGCCTTCAGGACCTTGCGCTTCCTCTCGGGATGTCCTTCGCCGCGGTTCTTTCCCAGGTCATTAGGATTCAATTATGACTTTTTTCTTTTTGTCATTTTTAGGCTCTCTCTGTTGTAAAGATGCAAATTTGGGTTTGTTTTGATATAAATAATGTCTTGCTTAAAAATCCATTTTTAAAAAAGAATGGGTTTTTGGTAAGAAGTATAACTGTTTTTATAGAATACATATGCTAAATGCATTGTTTTAGTTTAAAAAAACTCTCTTTAGGGGCTGCTTTGTGTATATTCTTGCAAATTAGACAATAAAAAGATGATACATTGGTCACGTTTTTGCTAGATTCACCTTCAATTGACTGTAAATATTAACCTTCTAGTGCCTGATTCGGTTGTTTGTTTGTTTTTTCACTTACAAGTGAAGCCACTTACAAGAGTTCAATGCTGTTTGTTTTTGCTATAGGCGGAACCACGATGTGGGCTGCGGTGGCCGACTTAACTTTTTTTTTTTTTTATGTGCATACAATGCCATCAAATTTATTAACATAGATTATTGATACCTAGGTAATATTGAAATTTAAAATCAATTGCTCGTAGGTAAGGTAGGACATGAAACATGTACCCTTTTTCTATTGGGCATATCCAATCAATTATAGATAATGTGATCACTTAAGACCAGTTATTGAACGATATCCAGGATGGGCGACTTAACGATCACCTGCTATTGCGAAAATTTCCCTATTGCTTCATTTCTACTTCTTGTTTGGACTTATGTTCTGAACCCGAAACTGATTTTTTTTCCACCCGATCAGAAGGAAGTCCACGGGTATCCTTCATGCTAGCTAAGAGCGACGGGCCCTTCTTGAAGACTATATAGATATTTGGCTGCTTTTATCTCCTTGAGTTATGTCATATATTATTTCTTGTAGCGAGCCATACCCCGACAACCGAGGGCGGCTGCTACATGCGACAACACATGGTGGGGTGGGGTGGGGTCCGGGGATCCCTCCTGAGCGAGCCAAACCACAACGCGTCTCAGTGTCTTGTTTGCCGCTCTAAAATCTTTAATTCCCGCTAATCACTCTACTCCTCAAGCGTATTTGTTTTCAAGTTTCTTATAAGCTTGAGGGTATTTTAGCTATTTAAAAAATAGACGAGAACAAAACAATTTTTTACACTTTATAAATACTTATTTGAAGTGGCAAAATGTCACTACTAAAATTTGGGCCACTTACAAGTGGTTGCCACTTATAAGTGACAAAACACAAACACGCTTATTTGCTGCCACTTCTAAAACTGCCACTTACAAGTGGTTGCCACTTATAAGTGGCAAAACCAAACACCCCCTTCAATTTCCCTTTGCATTTTCTCTGTTGAAAGACGAGAAGTTTGGATACTTCGGGTGTTGCATGCATTGTTTGAATTCTTGCAAGTTGGGCAATAAGGATGACTTCTTGGTCGTATCCACACAAATTTTAATTTTAATTCGAACAGAAAGTAACAAAAGTTTGAGTTCTCGATTTAGTTCCTGAACTTCACATCCATCTCTTCCTCTCCCCATGGTATTCCAAGTTATCTAAGCAGTGGAGGAGGATAATGTCATTGCCTTGTCATGAGACTCCTTAGGTGTGACCATCCAGTCATGAGCCTCCTTGAGATCCCTCCGCAAGAATAGGAGGGCTTTTGAGAGAGTTCTCTCTCTTCTTCTTCAAATGCTTATTTTCGGCAACAGTGGCAGAAGCAGTGAAAGAGCAGGAGAGTGCGCCTGGGGAGTAGGTCCGAATGAGCCCCTCACAACATTCCCTTCAGGGTCTTGTTATACCTCTCAGAATGTTCTTTTGCACCATTCTTTCCCAGGTTATTTTGTATAAAATTTATTAATTTTTAGCGTATTCTGTATTGATCAAAATTTAAATTTTGGATCTTTTGCGGGTTGCTTTGTCTGGATTATCTTGAATTTGGCAATGTAGATGATATTTCTGTAACCTATATGATAGCTTTACCCTCAATTCGAGTAAAGAGTGATATGCTACCAAGGAGGGAGCTGTAGTAATCATGAATTGGTTCTATCTTTTCCGTTGGTTAAATTCTGCTTTGCTTTTAGCTTCCTTTTCCTTTAAATGTTGTAGGTCTTCTTTATTTTTGAATCATTTTGGTACCCCAGGAGGCTTACAGTAGAAGCTATTTACTTACTAGGAATATTTTGGAGAGAAGAAGAGGGATCTATATTTTATTTTCATTGATTTAGGAAAGGTTTATTATATGATCCCTAGGGACATAAGTGATGACTTAACATAAGGATTTTAGAGAAGAAACAAGTATCTAGTATTTATATGTCAAGGATACACTATATATATATATATAAAGGATACACGAGAGAATCGTACTTCTCACCACCATAAGTTACATCAAGGATTAGTGTATCACAATTAAATTAACTCCTTACTACTTAGCACAAGTGCACAAGTTATGGATAAAATTATTAGGAATCATTCAGATTGGTGTATTTTTTTAACTCATAATATTGTGTTAGGTTAGAGTAAAGGAGTACCTCCTAAAATAGTATTGTGCTGGAGAAGCTTTTTAATCTGATTGTTTTAACTTTAAAAAACTCGATCTAAAAAGAGACTGCTGGAAAATGGAAGACCTTTCCAGCTAAATCAGGTGGGAAGAGCTTCCCCTTGCCATCTGGAAAGAGGTACTGAGTCACTCAACCCAGCTTAGCCACAGTTAGACTTGAATGCCAAGGTTGATCAGCTCAAAGCCGTTGTGAGTATTGTGACACAGCTCATGAATTGTGCATATGCTAGTGGCTAACCAATGAGTCCTGCTCCTACTCCACATTGTCCAAATAGCCCCCTCGAATAGCCTTCCATTCCTTGCCTTAAGTCACGCTCTCGGTGTTAGGAGTGAAGCCAATCCATCGCGATCCTTGACTCGTCTTAGCCAAGCGACCTCTTCTCATATGGAAGTTTGCACAAAGCAAGTAATTGAAGATCTGATGATCCTAGCGGGCAGGTTCCCTTGTAGGGCTCCCTAGGAGGCACACATGCTTGCAAAATTCAAACCCCACTGTCATCTTCGGAAGAATCAGAACTTATCTTGATTTGTACCCAAACACACAGGAAACAATATTATGCCATAGCTTCATGTGCATCTTGAAAATGTAGCCATGGATTGGTTTCACAATTTCCCAACTTGATGTACTTTTTGGAGCAGCACGACAACATGCTCAAAGACCATTTTCCGAGAGCTGATGATGAAAAGGAACTGTTGCACACTTCATGATGATCAGACAGAAGTGGGGAGGTTGACGTGACAGCGTATATCACCCTATCTACTATGGAATCATTGGAAATGAAGGGTATTTTCACACTGTATTCATGATCGCTATCATCAATGGTTTGATGGGTGGCACCTCCTTAGTTACCATGTCAAAGGAACCGATTTCCTTGGATGGACTGTTGGACCTTGTGAACAAATCTATCACTGCGTAGGAGAGTCAAAATGTTTCATAGGGATGCAAGGACAATGGAGATATCAGGAAGAAAAATCAAAACATAAATTTATGGAACATCTATAAGGATCCCCGTCACGATGCCCTAACATTTGTAAGAGATTGCTGTACTTATAGGGGCTCGAAGTGGGAGCTCTCAGAGTGAAATAGCTTCATTTTTCAGTACGTGCTGGCTGCGTCAAGTGATATGAGTATGGACTTCCACAGACGCAATGGTGCAGGATTTGGTGAAAGATTCTCTCCCGAAGCCTGCTACCCTTTAAGATCAAGCTATCATATGGTGAGCCAATCTTTGACATATTGTGCCAATAGTTAAAAAAGGTCCTTTGATGACTAGTGGCAAATGGTTATAATGTTTGTATCAGATACCTGGTTTTAGACCCACCTCCTACATCATCCTTTTTAAATGTTTCATTTTTTTCTTACTCTATAGTATAGACATTTTCTTGTACTAAATAGTGCATTATTTGGTCCAGTGGTATACATTTGTAAAGATTTGGTTTCAAGTTTCAACTACACATACCGTCTTTTTTCCCTTTATTTTGGCAAATAACAGTTAAGTAGTTTCTCGTTTGTTATAATCCCTGTGATAGCTGATTTAACAGCATCTTCTATAAATTAAAGAAGACATTTTAACTAAAATTTAACGTCATTTGCCTCATATGTCGAACACCTGGCTACATGAGGCTTACTTGTCATTTGAGAACTGTTTTTGAACTCTTTCAACTGAACCTCCTCTTTTGTTAAACTGGTAGAACTGCTTGACACTTGAAAAAAGATGACCTGCCTTTGTAAATGTAAGTCATAATAAGCCACTTCGTATCTAACCCGTGAGTGTAGCTTACTCTTTTATGTGATGGTTTCCCTAACTTCTTCCGGCATGTAGCGACTAGTGACTACGCAATACATTATCCGTCCCCAAAACTGTGAAAGACTTGGTTGTTGTAGTGGCTACATAATAGTTCAATAACTTTTTGCGCTTCACCTAACATGCTTTTGGTTTGGGTTCGGGATTGCTCATGTTGGCTGCTTCTTCATTTTCAAAAGCAGCCCAACAAGTTGTTTGGTAACAACAACTTATCTTCTTCTTTTTTTTTTGAAAAGTTGTTCAATTTTGGAACAACTTTTGAAAGTAGTTGGAAGGCTGCTGTCAGAAGCTGCTTGTGCTGCCGCTTTTTGAGAAGCAGCAGCAATCCCAAACCAAGCTTTTAATTAGTCTGCTGGATGTTCTTTCTCTGGCCTTAAGTGGAACCTGTAGTGCTATTTACATGAACTCGGTTACGAGAATTCACAGATCATATTTATTCCTCCAGAGCCAGTTTTTGTTTTATTCGAACAACTTAATAGCATATAGTAATGAATTAACTAATTCCTAATTTATTTACTTTTGAATGCATGTGTGTGCGCGTGCGCAGAAACAATGTGACAATTACGTTTCATATCCTATATCTGCATTATCAAAAGTTTATATGTTACATAAAAAACTAATTTTTTTATGCTATGCAATAACATAGCATTATTATTACCCTTCTATTATGTTATTTTTCAATGTTTAGACACATTTTTATGATTTCAAACATAAAGTGGCATGCATCCTGTGATGATAATAATATATTATATTAGATTAGTGTAGTCTCAAGCATGGTTAGTCTGCTAGATGGGCGCAGGATACAGAAGAAAATTGAAAATATAATAAATCATGCTCCTTCATTTTATGTTGATAGAATTTTTCTCTGTTACATGCATTATTGATAAACTCATGTGTCCAGCATGTGCTTAAGATAAAACGCCATGCGTAAACTAGGAACAAAATTTCCAATGTGTTGTTGCGTTCTCAAATATGGCCCTTATTGGGAGAGTCAGGTTTCTTGAAAGTTATTGAGGGTGCTTATTTTTAGTTCAGTTCTATTGATCAAAGAATGTTCTATAACAATACTGAAGTATAAGCTTAGTATCATTATCTATACCAAGGATTTGTTACTGTTATCTTCCCAGCATATGGAATCCAACCCAAACTGAAGTTGGCAAAGTAAATCTTGCGTCATTTCTGCTTTTTTGTTTATAACTCAGATGAAGAATGTTTGTTTCCTCAATATAACAAATATTATGTGCGATGTCATGACTTGTGTTTGTTATTCAATATGCCGATCATGCATCTTCATGGTCTCCATAGTGCCTGTTTTGTACTCTTTCTACCATCCACTCACTTGCTTTTACGGTTTCATCTCTCTGCCAGTAGGAGATGTATGGGTTGGTTTCTGATATACCCGTGGCCGTTATAGAATCATGTTTCTTATATCAGTTTTACTTTATGGTCCAGTTACTCTTGCACTTTTGTTACTTAACATCTCCACTTAGACAATTAAGTGCATGTTAGTGACATCCAGCAATATCTGAGGTAGAATGTTGTTCCGTACGGAACTAGTTGTCATGCTGTTGTCATTTTTTGTATTCGTTAATTTTTTATTGTTATCTTGTTAGTAGAATTCCACGACATATTTGAATAGTGATTTTTTCAGATCAGTATTATATATTACTCTGGAAATTACCTGTAAGGAAGTCCTTTATTCCTTTCAGGTTTTGGATGGGAGAAAGGGCTCCAGTGATGATCTACCTGTGGACCAACTCTCCCTGGTATACTATCTAAATCTGGATTTGTTTCATTTAGCTTCAATATGATGTCGTAGGTATGCCATGTGTTTGTTGAAATATTTACACATGCAGTGCACGACTAAAACCTAAAATTAACTTGCAAATCACTACAGCTCTTGTTCTATGGAAAAACAAAACACTAGGGTACTAAGATTTAACCGCTGGACTTCTTACTCTATACATGATGCAGTTTCTTTTTCATGATTTTTATTCCTCTTGATGATTTCACTTACACTTCATCTATGGTCAATCATGATGTGTGCGATTTCCCTATGTACAAACTAAAGCATGATGTCTACTGTAGTTTGGTACTCTAAACACAACTTCAGCATGGTGGCTACCTAAAGAATGCATTCAGAATCTGCTAAAAGCAGTGGGAATAAAAAGTGCAACTAACAAACTAATCATAGTGTCTACTCATGAATTGTTAGATTCAGTTTCAGACAGCTCGATTTCTAGCATGCCAAAATGCCTACGTTGTTCATCACTTGTGTGAGAGATCGATTTATTATCCTTTCTCTAACTTGATCCACATCTTGAAATAAAATCCTAGGTGATCAATCTAGAATAAGATTTAAGAAGATCTAACAAAATAGATGGTGAAACTGAATTATCAATCCTTGAAATTATTCATAAAACTTAATTACGTCAGGCATGGAGTATTCGTCCTAGGGTTGAACCCTAGGTCATAGCAAGAAAAATTAGTTCATTGCAAAACTACAAACAACCAAAGAATTGAAAAACTTGTTCCATGCTAATTTACAAAATAGAGAAAAGAAGGAAAAAACTCTTAATGAAGCACCCTCCAATCCTCTTCCTTCTACTCCACAACTTCTTGTCTCCTTTGCCGCTTCTTGGTCCTTTCCATTTCTTATTTCCTTTGACTGTCCCTTCTTATGCTTTTTTTATATTTATATATATTTTTTTTCTCCTCCATTTGTTCTCTTCTAACCCCCTTATATAATTTGATGTGGGTCTATAGGAATGTCTCAGCCCGTGCATAGATAAAACAAATCATATCAGATTGCTTAAAAGAAAACAAAAACAGAGAATTTTGATTCTATCTTAACTATGCATAGGATAAGGACAAAACATACTTAAATTTCCAAATTTTTACTCTCTTCTCTCCAACGAGCAAACTTCATTGGAGAATAAAATATATGGGAACCAGTTGTATTCTTTAAATATATAAGAATATATGCTGTCAAAAGGTATATATCTATACTAATATATAACCCAAATACTAGGGGTATTACTAATTTTTTGGTGTAATACTTTATTGTCTAAAATGTCATTATTTATGGATAAAAAAGTCATTTACTCACCCACTAACTCAAGCTTTCATAGTAATCTAAAACCGTACCCTTTCTCTCTTTTCCTCTCTCTATGTGCCCATATTCCGTCATAACCCCTTCCCCTCTCTCTCTCTCTCTCTCTCTCTCTCTGTGTGTGTGTGTGTGTGTGTGCCCTTGTTCTTCTTTCACTGAAATTTGCAAACGCAATGCGTGTGCCCCGATACATATATTATTGATATAGCTCTTTGGCAGCACCTATAAAACCAAGTATAAAATTCTTTCCCTCTCAATCCAGTTAGCACTATGCTTCTTTGGTGATAGTCCAAAAATATATTATAATTATTTTTACTTCCAACTTCCACCGGATGTGCAGCTATAACAAAGACTAGAAGTGATTCAAATCAATCTAATATATGTGCATTTGAGATTCCGTTTTTATCTATTCATTTCAAGTCCCTCCTTTAATCATGCAACTTATTGTGTTTAGTTTCTAACACAGATAAATTTGGCCTCTATTTCTGCAATTAATTGGACTCATCTACTTCCATCCAGTTGAGCTAACTTAATGTGGCCTACAAAAGCTCGAAGAAGCTCAACATGAGCCTAATTGCCTTAATCTTTGTGTTATTGGTCTTTCCACCTGCAAACAAGAGAGACAAATATAAGTCAAAATTTTAAACTGTTAAACTCTATATGCATTCAAATTAGGACTTATAAATGTGAAATTTATAGCCTAACACCATAGGTGTCTTAACTTCTATTTACTATTTCGATGTAGATCTGTACGTCGGCGGTAAAAGAATCTGTATCCAATGTAAGTCTCGTTGTAGTGTTTCATGTTCTCTTTTTACATGTTGTGGATCTTACTATAGTAATTATGTGTTTATATAGTAACTTTTATCTTGTGTGGTTAGATATACGGGAACAGGTTTGATAGTTTCCTACTAAACTTCGAGAACTCATTTCATAGCACATTGAAGACTTTATGGTTAATCAATGGAACATCTGTTACTGGAAAAAGAAGCAGAGCTCACCGTCAAGTCTCAATAGGTCAACGGCCAAAAAGATCAGTCAATGAAATATCTATTCGTGACCAAGAAAACATAGATTGCAGTTCATTCAGGAGTACCAGCAATTTTGAAGCCGTAGAAGAGAACTGTGTAGCCTCAAATGCCACTATCGAGGATTTTCCAGAGAATACATTGCTGACGTCCATGAACAATCAGCTTATGCTTCACGGACAACAAAGTCAAGAATTGGCCCAAGTTTCTCATAGTTTTGTCAATCCTGGATTTGGTCAAGCCATTTTTAATACCTTAGAGAAATCCCTTATGCAGCAAAGTCGGTCTAATGATTTGAAAGAATTTGAGATAGGTTTGATCAGTAAAAAGCTGCAACTGAAACAGTCACAGTTAGCTCTCAACTCCTATGCGAATATGCTCGAAAGAGTAAAGATATCCATGGGCATCTGTAAAGCTACTTTCAAAGAACAGAAACTGAGAAACCAGATGCTGGACACAAGGCATGCGGAGTTACTCCAAAGGTGCATCGACCTTCTTGTGGGTGGCTTGTTCATCATGTCTGGTTTTCTAATTTATGGAGCGTATGTGTTTTCCTATGAGAGGATCACAGAGGCAACATCGTCATGCTCGGCCATCCCCAAGGTTGTATTGTTGTAATTTATGCAGTTTTTCTTTCTCATGTACTTTGCTGAAATTCTCATTACTGATATCGTGCTTTTGTTGGGTTTTACCCTTTCTTTCTTCAGGAGTCGAGGTCTTGGTGGATTCCAAAGCCAGTGGCATCGTTAAATTCGGTTTGGCTGGTGTTGAGTTGCCACGTCACGGCTCTGTCTCGCATGTTGTTTGGCTTGGTGATGATTGTCGCCGTCGCTATTGCTGTTTTCCAGCGTTCGGTAAAGTCTGGACCGACTGTGGTTCCTGTAACTTTTAATCTCCTGATCTTGGGATTACTTTGCGGCTTCTTTGGCAAGCTGTGCATCGACACCTTGGGAGGGAGCGGGTTTTACTGGCTTCTACTTTGGGAACCCTTCTGTTTAGTACATTTCTTTGCCAATGTCTTCCCCTCGGCTCTTCATTATGTTCTTTATGGTCCGCTCTCCATTTCTCAAGGCGGGGCGAGAGCCGGAACCCTCCTACCGTACTGGCTTAGGCGATCTGTGTTCTACGTAGTCCTCTCATTTGTCTATCCAGCAATGTCCGGTCTGCTACCATTTGCATCACTTGGCATCTGGAAGGAGCACTTCACTGAGAAAATATATTTATGGAATGCTGGTGTTGAAGGTGAACTGTAAGATATTGCAGACAGACCATAAGTTATTGCGAGCCTTCTTGATGCTCTTGTAATTTGGTTATGTATTTCTTCTATGTATACCAAAAATAAAATGACAGCATGGATGTGTTCGTTTGCATCGACAAGAGGCTCTGTATTTGTGTTGTAATTGTAATGTATAATTTAGCGCGGGATCTTCTCAGCATGTAACTGTTGGGAGAGGCTTGTTGAACATAAACTTTGGGATTGAATTTCTATTCTCAGTTTCAGTAAACATGAACTTCTACAGCACTTTGTACAAGTTATTTTTTGGGTTAAATTGCACTTTGATACTTCAACTATTCCGGTTTTTCAACTTGATACCCTAAACTTTTTTTTGTAACAAGTTGATACCCGAAATTTTTTTGTGACGGAAATACCCATGGTCAAACTTTAAAATTACTCCCCCCCCAACCCCCCCCCCCCCCCCCCCCCCCCCTCCTTTCCCGCTTCCGGGCCCCCCCCCTCCCGCTCCGGCCACCCGCCTCCGCCTCTCCCCCTAGGGCACGGCAGCGTGGGAGGAGGGGGGGGGGGGGGGGGGGGGGGGCTAGGGGAGGGTGGACGGAAGCGGGAGGGGGGGGGGGGAAGGAGGCCGAAAGCGGGAGAGGGGGGTGGCCGGAGGGGGGCGGGGCGGGAGGGAGGGGGCTAGGGCTGTACGGGAGAAGGGGGTGGTCGGAGGGGGGAGGGGAGAAGTGGAGAGGGAAGAGATAAGGGCATTTTCGAAATTTTTAGAATTATAGGTATGAAGTTGAAAAAAATAATAGTTGAGGTATTAAGTTGTTGAATAAAAAATTTAGGGTATCAAGTTGAAAAACAGGAATAAGTTGAAGATATCAAAGTGCAATTTAACCTAAAAGGCAAA
Source organism: Iris pallida (assembly GCA_029216955.1). Lineage (NCBI taxonomy): Eukaryota > Viridiplantae > Streptophyta > Magnoliopsida > Asparagales > Iridaceae > Iris > Iris pallida. Next base: position 910,419 of record JANAVB010032220.1, on the reverse strand, counting down.
TTATAAGGACACAGCCTTTTTTACTCGGGGCTGTCCAAGTGACTGTTTTCCATTATTTACAAGTTTGCCACTGAAAAAATTACTCAGGGCTATCCAAGTAGTAGGTATAAAAGATAAGTGTTATAATTTTTGTTTTCTTCCTCTCTCTCTCCATTCCTCACAAGAAGAAAAGAAGAAGAAGAACAAGAAGAAGAAAAAAAAAACAAGAACATCAATTTTTGCAAACCTAGTTTATTTTGATTTTTTGCTTTCTTCCAATTTCTCAGATCTCTTTCTCCAAACCCTATTTTATTTTATTTTCTTCTTGTTTGGGCATTATGGATGAAATCCTAGTTGTAGAAAAAATTGGGTTATCAAATCTATTAATCTATTAGTCTATTAACCATTTTTTCTTTATTAATAGAAGAATTATGCATGAAATCCTAGTTTTAGAAGAAAACTATGGAAGAAATCATAGTTGTAGAATAATTGGATTCATATCAGGACTGCCACAATTTCTGACAGTCCTAAAAGTATTGAGGCATGCCAGAAATTGTGGCAGTCTTGAAATAGACTCGATGTACAACAGGACTGCCACAATTTCTGGCAGTCCTAGAAGTAATGAGGACTGCCAGGAATTGTGGCAGTCTTGAAATAGACTCGATGTATAACAGGACTGCCACAATTTCTGGCAGTCCTAGAAGTAATAAGAACTGCCATGAATTGTGGCCGTCCTGAAAGGGACATGCTCTACAACAGGACTGCCACAATTTCTGGCAGTCCTAAAGTCGACATTCCCGAATGAAAAAAATATGTTAGGGTTTATTTTAATCTTGATAATAGAGTGAAATATGCATTTTAGGATTTATTTCCATGCATTCTTTGTGAGGAAAGAAGTATTTAACCTTTATTTTCATACATTTTGGGGTTTATTTAATTTTTTGGTTGCCATCGAAATTGGGAAAGAGAAGAAACTAGGTTTTGATGGAGATGGTGATGATGGAAATGGTGGGGAAGAAGATGATGAGAAAAAAATTAGGGTTTTGATGAAGATGTTAGAATGGAAATGGTGGAGAAGAAGAAGATGGATAGAAGAAGAAGAAGAAAACTAGGGTTTGTGAAGAGAGAGAGAGTGAAATTTAGAAATGAGAGTGGTTTTTTGGGTTTGGGGGGCTGTGGGCTTTGGACAGCCCCCTTAGTGGAATATTTGGATAGCCCTAGTAAAAGTTCCTCCCAACCTGGCTAGCCCTAATCCTGGCTAGCCCCGAGTAAAAAAGGCTGTGCCCTTATAATTAGCCTTTTTGTGATCTTTTTAAGTACGTTACTACATTACTTTGGGATTGGATGAGATTTCTTAAAGGTAAATTATAAGGGCACATCACATTTTACTCAGGGCTGTCCAAGTGTTAGTTTTTCATTATTTACAAGTTTGCCACTGAAAAAATTACTCAGGGCTATCCAAGTGGTAGGTATAAAAGATAAGTGTTATAATTTTTGTTTCTTTCCTCACTCTCCATTCCTTTCCTCACTCTCCATTCCTCACAGGAAGAAGAAGAACAACAAGAAGAAAAAAAAAGAAAGAACAAGAACATAAATTTTTGCAAACCTAGTTTATTTTAATTTTTTGCTCTCTTCTAATTTCTCAGATCTCTTTCTCCAAACCCTACTTTATTTTTCTTCTTCTTGTTTGGGCATTATGGATGAAACCCTAGTTGTAGAAGAAATTGGGTTATCAAATCTATCAAATCTATTAGTCTATTAACCAATTTTTCTTTAGGGATATTTTGTAAAACCTCCCCTAAATAATGGGCTAATTTGCGAAATACCCCCTAAAGATCTCGAATTGGTAAAACCTCCTTTCCGTCAAGACGGTGTTTAATTTTGGGTGACGTGGCAATTGTTGCATACGTGGCCACAACTCTGTTTTCTAAATTTTATGAAATTTCCAAATTACCCTTCCTCCATCCCCCTTCCCCTTCTTCCTCCTGGAGCCACGTCCCCTTCGAGCACCCGGCCACGTTCGACACGCTCGCGATGGAGCCCCGCCGGAGCAGCCCACGCCGACCCAGCGCGAGGAGCAGGCGTCGGGGCCGGTCCAGTTGGAGGCCAGGTTGCCGTGGGCGTCGACGAGGGCGCGGAAGGCGGAGAGGGAGTCGGTGTCGCTGGTGGACGAGGAAAGTAGTGCCGTGTTCGACAACAACAAGAAGAAGAATGTGTGTGAGAGTTTAAGTTTCAAAATAAAAAATGTCCAACAGCTTTGAGCTTGGCTGGGCTGACTTTGGTTGTCTTTTTCGCTTGCTGCTTAATTTGTGTTTTCTCCTTACTGTAAATAGAATAATTTGTGTTTCCTCCTTACTGTAATTAGAATAATTTGTGTTTCCTCCTTTAATGGCAGAAATTGCCTCCTTCTCTAGAGATGAAGAAACACCCTCATGCTTGTAGGAACCTGATCTTTGGTAGACAAGTTGTACGCTGGAAGAGGATCAAGTGAAAGATGAGGAAGATGATCGGTATAAATAGGTTAGAGGAAAAGTAAGAGAGGAAGAAGATGACCGTTAGAGAGAGAGAGAGGAGAGAGAGAGGGGGAAAAGCCACGTACGCAGGGGTATTTTCGTCTGACTGGGAAAAGCCACACACGGATAGCCACGTCACCCAAAATTAAACACCGTCTTGACGGAAAGGAGGTTTTACCAATTCGAGATCTTTAGGGGGTATTTCGCAAATTAGCCCATTATTTAGGGGAGGTTTTACAAAATATCCCTTTTCTTTATTAATAGAAGAATTATGCATGAAATCCTAGTTGTAGAAGAAAACTATGGAAGAAATCCTAGTTGTAGAATAATTGGGTTCATATCAGGACTGCCACAATTTCTGACAGTCCTAGAAATATTGAGGACTGCCAGAAATTGTGGCAGTCTTGAAATAGTCTCGATGTACAACAGGACTGCCACAATTGCTGGAAGTCCTAGAAGTAATGAGCACTGCCAGAAATTGTGGCAGACTTGAAATTAGGGATGGCAATGGGGGCGGGTAGGGGTCGGGGACCATATCCCCCATCCCCATCTCCGAGTATTGTTTGAATCCCCATCCCCGTCCCCATTCCCTGTCGGATTTTATTTTTTACCCCCATCCCCGTTAAACAATGCATTCCCCGTCCCTGTCCCCGTCCCCGCCCCGTTAGCACTTTCGGGGCCGAATTTTCTCATCTCCGTCTCTCGTTCGATTAACAAATTTTCATGTACATTATATAAGTTTAAAAAATTATTTTCATTCAAAAAAAACTACATGACATGTTAATAATGGTTTTCATAAAATAAATATATATATATTACTAGTTAGATCAAGAGAACATACCATTTCCAAAGGGTTGCACATATGGATATGGATATAAGTAATCGAGGTCGGAGATTTATCGGGGCGGGGAGTACTATACCCATACCCGTCCCCGAATCCGATCGGAGATTTTTTTAATCTCCATCCCCGTTTTTAAATCCCCAAACCCGTCCCCATCGGGTAAAAAAATCGGGTCCCCGTCGGATTCGGGGGGATATTGCCATCCCTACTTGAAATAGACTCGATATACAACAGGACTGCCACAATTTCTGGCAGTCCTAGAAGTAATGAGGACTGCCAGGAATTGTGGCAGTCCTGAAAGGGATATGCTCTACAGCAGGACTGCCACAATTTCTGGCAGTCCTAGACATATTGAGGACTGCCAGAAATTGAGGCAGTCCTGAAAGGAACTTGCTGTACAGCAAGTTCCTTTCAGGACTGTCTCAATTTCTGGCAGTCCTAAAGTCGAAAATCTCGAATAAAAAAAATATGTTAGGGTTTATTTCAATCTTGATAATAGAATGAAATATGCATTTTAGGATTTATTTCCATGCATTCTTTGTGAGGAAAGAAGTATTTAACCTTTATTTTCATGCATTTTAGGGTTTATTTAATTTTTTTGGTGCCATCGAAATTGGGAAAGAGAAGGAAACTAGGGTTTGATGGAGATGGTGATGATGGAAATGGTGGAGAAGAAGAAGATGATGATGATGAGAAAAAAACTAGAATTTTGATGGAGATGTGAGAATGAAAATGGTGGAGAAGAAGAAGATGGATAGAAGAAGAAGAAAGATAGGGTTTGTGAAGAGAGAGAGTAAAAATTTGAAATGAGAGTAATTTTTCGGGTTTGGGGGGCTGTGGGGTTTGGACAGCCTCCTGAATGAAAAATTTGGACAGCCCGAGTAAAAGTTCCTCAAAGTCTGACTAGCTCTAATCCTGACTAGCCCCGAGTAAAAAAACATGTGCCCTTATAATTAGCCTTCTTAAAAGAGAGACAGCTCGAGGCTCCTGAGGTGGGAAAGCTAGTTTTTAGTTGCCACTTTCACCAGCTGACTATAGATGTATAAATTTGTTTTTTTTTTAAATTATTACTATTTATGGTAACTCTAATTGCATTGCTCTGTTGTAAGTATAAATGACTTGGTTGCAAATAAAAAAATTTGCTCCTACGAGACAACGAAGACAAAAGAAAAGCTGCAAATCAAAATTACATGTTTGATTGTTTATAGTTTTACTTGCAACCAACCATACATGCCTTAAATATTGAGAAATCAACTAATTCTACATTTCTTGATAAATCACTAGCTCTTAGATTCAAAAGAACCTTTTTAAAGCCTAGTCGAGAAAAATAAATCTTAAACAAATTTAATCTTACCCTTGTGAGCTAGTATTATGTAGCTAGTATTATGTAATTTAGTATCCTTAGTAAAAAAAAAAAAAACTTATTTGCAACTAAATATCTTAGGGTCTGCTTGGCAATTGTAGGGGTAGCGGTTATGAGGTATTTTTAGAGTACCGGTTATGAGCGGTTATGAGGGGTCCGATTTTGGATGGTTTTTAAGTAGCGGCTTTTAAACCAGTCAAATCCATGCTTGGTAATTCACTAACGAGCGGTTTTAAAATTTTTTTTACACGAATAAATTAAATAGGGAAGGGTATCAGTAGTTATAATTATATATATTTTTGTGAGGATATAAATGGAATAAAAAAATAGAGCCGCTCAAAACCCATCAATTTGGGGTGTTTATAAAGCCACCCAAAAATACATTACACCGGTTTTGGGGGATTTTTGAGCCGACCAAAATCGGTGCCTCAAAAAAATAAACAAGCAAGGGTTTTCATAAACGATCGGTTCAAAAACACCCCAAAACCGGTGAAAATACGTTACCAAGCAGACCCTTAAACTTTTTCATATTATAACTAAGCATCATGAACTTTTTATTATTAGCAATCGATTGTTAGCAAGAGTTAAATATGGATATAAAATGATAGAAATATCCTTCCAACAAATTAGAATAAAACCCGAAAAATGCGTTAACCTTAAGCGGGGTTAACAACAAGGATACAAATTTTAATTTATTTTTAAAACTTTTTGGTTATTTATAAAAGAAATAAATATCACTATTAGGGAAAATATCTTAAAATAACGGAAGATAACAAAATGCTAACACTCGAGTAATTCAGAATATTTAGTTGCTAATATATATATATTTTTTTGATATTTAGTTTTAAAATTCTAAAAGTTTAGGATTTTATTTACAAATTTACCTAAAAAATTTGGATACGACAACAAACTTTTAAGAAAGGAATAAAAATGCAAAGACGAGTACTGTATGGGCTATATATGTAAAATAGCTGTATTCATTCATCGACCATTGGTTGTCTTTTTTACCGTTTCTTCTCTGCACAAGAAACAAAGCAAGTGACAGGCTGACTGACAACAAAAAAGAAAAAGGCACCAGTGAGCTCCAAAGTAGAGTGCTCAAAATCCCAAACCTCCAATTTCCCACTCTCTCAAACCCTAAAAATGGCGGAGAAGAGCAAGGAGGAGAAGAGCCGCCATTCTTCACTCCTCTTCTTCTTCGTCCTCCTCGTGCTGCCATCGCTCTCCACGGCGAAGTCCACGATCGAGCCGTGCTCCGGCTCCGACACCTGCAGCTCCCTCCTCGGCTACACCCTCTACGCCGACCTCAAGGTCTCCGAGGTCGCCGCGCTCTTCCAGGTCGACCCCCTCCTCCTCCTCTCCGCCAACTCCATCGACCCCTCCCCCCCCTCCGCCCCCAACTCCATCCTCCCCTCCGGCCTCTTCCTCCGCGTCCCCCTCCCCTGCTCCTGCTCCGACGGCATCCGCCGCTCCCTCTCGGTCCGCTACCGCACCCGCCCCGCCGACACCCTCTCCTCCCTCGCCTCCAACATCTTCTCCTCCCTCGCCTCCGCCGAGCAGATCCGGGACGCCAACGGCCTCTCCTCCGCCGACCCCGACGCGTCGCTCGAGGTCGGGCAGAGCCTCGTGATCCCGCTGCCGTGCAGCTGCTTCAACTCGACGGACAACTTCCTGCCCGCTGTGTATTTGTCGTATGTGGTCAGGGAGGGGGACACGGTGGAGGGGGTCGCCAGGGAGTACGACACCACAGTTACCGACATCATGAATGTGAATGCCATGGGGAGTCCAGTCGTCCAGCCGGGAGACATCCTCGCCGTGCCCCTCCCCGGTATGTATTTTTACACAATTCACATTTATTTATGATGATTGCTTGCTTGCTACTTTTAAGAGTTACATGCTTAGCATCATTAGTAAGGCTCATCCCATTTTCTAGATTCTAGACGAGCTCTCTAGCCTAGTGGTATTAGAGCGACATCCGGAGGGGCCGGCAAGGTTCGAGCCCCCCAATTGTGTGTGTGCGTGTGATTTCAAAAAAAAAAAAAGGATTTAGAATGTAGGAGCTCATTTTGTAGAATAGTAAGTCTTATCTATGGTTCAAATTTCTACAATTTCGGTCCCATCCCACCCATAGGTGCTAAGGATTGGGCCTCCCAATTTCTAGATTCTAGGAACTCAATTTGTAGACTAGTAAGTCCCAATTTGGAGCCCAACTTTCTCGATTCTAGATTTTACATTATTTTTTTCCCACATCAATTTTTGACCACACAATCTTTGGGACCGGGACTCACTTTATCATTTCCTACTATTCTCATAACCCATTCTATATTTACCTCTTTTTTTTTTTTTTCCTTCAAATTTTGGGCCCCAAATTGCATTTGAGAGTCCCAACTACTAATGATGCTCTTATAACCGGCTTGGAAAGGTTAATCTTTAGGTTGTGGGTCTATTTTAGGGTTGTTGGGTTAATTGAGTGCAAATGTTAGGTCTTTATTTATAGTTTTTAGCCAAGAGTCTACCTTCGGTATCGAGTCACCTTGAATTGTTGATTGGAGAGAGTGCTGGTCTTTTCCAAATATAACTATTTTCCCATACAAATGTAGGCATCACCTACATGTGTTCTTCTCTCCTCCCATGATTACTGACATATAGAAAATGACATTATATATATCTCGGAACCATGAAAAACATCTCGGACTGGAGTGCTGGTGTGTTTGAGTTGCTAATGGAGTTTTCCCTAACTCCAAAAAGGCCCTAATTGTTCGATGTTCAGGTATTTTGGAGTTGGGGGGGGGGGGGGGGGGGGGGGGGGGGGGGGAGGGATGGGGATCGAGGGGGTTGCCTCAGGTATTTTTGGAATTTGTAGTTTCCACCACATTCCCAAAGAAAGCCTACACTTTCTTGTTTGCTAATATGCACCTATTCTTTTGTTTCTGTCCTGTTTTCCTTTTTGAGAAAGTTGGGAATGGAGCTACTTGTAGAACATATATCATCAGCAGGCATTATGTTTTAGGGATTGTGAGTGTGACATTAGCCTTATGTAACTTGAATTAATGGTTGACTCAATATTCTGTTCTGGGACTGGTTACGAACTTTGTATCAGAATGTTGTTAGTTCTGGTCCACATTAGTTTGTGAATAATAAGATAATCCATATGGACTTTATTTGCACTCATGTGCTGATTGCTTGATCAACTTTAAGTTTGGATATAAATCAAGTAAGAACCATATAGAATGTGGATTTACTTGTCAATTTGGGATCAAGTAGATAACTGATTGATTAATTGTGCATGCTAGTACAAACTGAAACGTGGGGAGTCTTTGGGTTTCTATTGTTGATCGACCTAGCAAGCACCAAACGGTCCAAACCACTCTCATTTTCACCAGGTTGACCATATCTAGCTTAGACCCACTATTGGATTCAGTAGAAAATGAAAATAAAGAAAGAGAAGACCTTTTTATGTGGAGGATTTTGTTGAAATCAGAGTGGGTAGACTCTAAAAGAAATAGAAGCAAAGCAATGCATCAGTTACAGGGATACCAGTATCAAATGGACATCATTATTAGATGGCCAATGTGGTCAAATGAGATGACTATTACCAGTTGTCAATGTGCCAGATGAGATGACTTATGGCCATTGTGGTCAGGAAACAAACACTTTTTTTTTGAATTGTCATTACTTTCTAAGAACACTGATTGCATGTGAGAGAATTTTTTGTCACAACTCAATCTTCGGGAATTCAAAACTCAATCTTCGGGAGTAAGCTGTTCCATTAGCAGGTAACCACAACAACATCTATATGGCCATTGCGGCAGTAAGCTGTTCCATTAGCAGGTTACCACAACAATATCTATATTTGTCACAACTCAATCTTCGGGAATTCAAAACTTTATTAAACATTGAAATAAATACAACTGGAATTAAAAGAACTTAATTCAAATAACAGAATTTTTTTCGAAGAGATGACAAAACTGGAAAAAAAAATCTAGCTAAGCATTCGGCACATCGGCCTCAGGTCTTGCGTCCTCCAATGGGGACTCTGGCAGCACCACGGGGTGCAGAACCGGGTCATATTAGCTGTTGTATAGTATAACAGCTCAGCATCCTCAATGTTCCCTAAAAATGTTATCTCCAGTCAGGAGGGAGCAAAGTACAATTCATGCTAATTTGACAATTAAAATAATAATAGAATCATGCACTTTTAAACAATTTGAAGTAAACAGTTTTCTAGCAGTAAAACAGTGTGATTTGAATAGGCAATGAATATGACCGGCTTGGGTTGTACAGTTGTATCCTATTGATACGATTCGGCTTATCCCCGTGTGTATGAGGGGTAAGCTAATACTGGCCTAAGTTATTGTTTTGGATGTGGTCATAATCATTACACTACTCCCCCAGTCCCCAAACAGTTACAGTAGTTACAGTCAGTGCTCTCAGAGAGAGTTTCGTGTTGCATCGTGGTTTAAACTTGTATTAAAACGATTACTAAATAATTGTAAACTAACACAAAATGTACTTGCCTCAATATGGACTGGACTGGAGAGGTTGAAGACTTCGAGATGGGATTTAGACTCGTCCTCGAAATCCTACATTCGAGAAGTTGACTCAGAATTCAGGGTTACCAAGCTAACTATGCTAGTTGAAATCTCTAATTGTGTCCTAATCAATTTTAATCTTTATTTATTAACCACGAACAAAAACACGATTACTGGTGCGTTGAATTAATAATGAGGGAAAGATCGTTTAAACTTTGTATTTTGGAAAAACTCGTAGTTTCCAATTTTAATTGCTAAAAACTTTTTATTTTCGTATTTATACATATAAAACTAAATTTCTTATTTTAATGAGAAATACATAATCGTTGTTAAATATTAAAACTTGTAACTTTTTATGTGAGAAAACTTTATTAATTTTCTATATGAAAATAATTATTATTAGATTTACGCGTACGCTACAAGAACTCGCAAAACCAGAAAACAACAGAAAATCCTACGCTACCAAATTACAAGTCACAGAGCCAACAACCAGCTGAGCTTATGCCCATTACAATTTATTTACATAAATTGAAATAAGACGAAATGGTCGTTAGTTCTAAAACTTCCTATAATTTAATTATGAATAAAATAAATAATAAGGATAAATTAAATAATAACGAGTCTCAGACTTTGGTCCAATCATCATATAAGCTAATGCCTCAACGTCCGGGCGAAGCCGGTTTCGTTTGCACTTAGCCAGGGCCCATTGACCGATACGGTCGTCGTCCAAAATCCAAAATATTAATATTTTCCGAAATCTATTTTAAAATTATTTTTAAAATATAATTAAATTTTACGGAAAATCCGGCAGCATTTCCTCTATTTTTGGTCAACCCAAAAACTGGGAAAGTGTGCCAATATTTTCCTGCAAATCCCAAACCAGGGAATCCGAAAATATATATGTAAAAATAATCACAAACATTCCCAATATTAATTCGGAACGACCCGAAACGAATTCGGGAATCCGAAACCAACCCAACATCTCAGCACAAAAATCGGAAAGCTCCAAAAACTAAAATATCTTAGAAATCCATTTCCGAAAAGTTTCGAAAAAGCAAAACAACCCAACAGAAGCTTTCCCGAAGGTTCTCGGGAAAACCCGAAACGAACAGAACTAAGCCAAATCCACAGAATAAATCTAACAATGGTTCCGAAAAATTCCCGGAACCAAACACGTAACCGAAAACCGAATTTTCGAAGAAATTCGTGGACCAAAAATATCATCATTGACACGGGGAGGGACGAACTACTGTGATTAACCAGGGATTACCCAAAATGACGGAATCCGAAGGGTTGCCTCGGACTCGGGACGCGCAAATCCACGGATCGGACTCGAAATCCAGCGAAGAGTGCTGGACAGGAGCTGTCCAGAACAGCGGACACGTCTCGGGGTGCGCCGGAGTGCTGACCAGGCACGGGAACCGCGGGGATCGTGCTGGATCGGGGTCTGGGGCGCGGCGAGGCGCTGGGTCAGCGCTGGGGTCGCGGGCGGACGGGAGCTCGGGGGTCGGGCCGACGGGAGCTCGGGGGTCGGCCGACGGGAGCTCGGGGGTCGGGCCGGGAAGGTCGCCGGGGCGCTGGGGGTCGGGGCGCCGGCGTCGGGCGCGGCCGGGTCGCCGGAGGTTCGGGGCGTCGAGACCGAGAGAAGCTCGGGCGGAGGCCGAGGCGCCGGGACGGGCCGACGGAAGCTCTGGAAGGGTTTGGGGAAAGGGGGGTTTAGGGAAAAGGAAGTATTGAGAAAGAGAGGGAAGTATAGGGATGGTGGTCCTTTTGCTCCTGGGGAGTTATAAGGAGAGATGTAGAGAAATAAGGAGGAGTTGGAGGAGAAGTCATGTGGTGCTTCGTTTAAATGGGGAGAAGTGGGGAAACGTGGGTGAGGGGGAGTGAGTTGTGGAGAGGGAAAAGAGGAGAGAGGGGGAGAGTAACGTGGGGTTTGCTGGTCCAACTTGGACCAGCTCCACCAAAATATATATATATATATATATATTTTTTTTTTTAAGGAAAAATTTGAATTCTAAAGAATGGGTTTAGACCGGGTCTGGGGCTCGAAAGGCTGGTCCGGGCTCGGGTCTCGCCAGAAATCAAAAAGCCATATTTAATTTTCGAAATTTATTTTAAACTCACAAATAATAATAATAGCAATAATATTATAATATAAATATTAATTTACTTTACAAAAATTGGGTTTCACAATCTTCCCTCTTTAGAAAATTTCGTCCTCGAAATTTTAAAGATAAGGGTCGGGGTACCGATCAAAATCACTTAACTTTGATCAACAAGAAATTTAAACCATCAGGCACGATCGAATTCTAGGCATGATAAAATACCGGCACGATCAAAATTTATCTAGATATGATCCGAGATAGAGTTGAAATATTTTGCGACCAAAATAATCCTTAGGTATGAGGAATATCTGGGTACGATATATATAATCAAAAATTCTTCAGATGAGGTCATGTAAAACAGAAAAGACAGAAGAAGACGACCATCAACAATTTATTGAGAAGATAGGATGTAATGAGATCCTCTGTAATGAGGGACGAAAATTTTCCAAATCAAATTGAGTTGAGGTTTAGGAGTTTGTGATTCAGAAAACCAACAAGTTATATGTTTGTAGGATAGTGAGGGTGATTAGAATAGTTATATCTGTGATAGGAATGTAATCGGATATGATATTTCCAATGAGGGCCAAGTGATGATCAAAGGGGATAGAATGTATGTCGTTTCACTGTTCAACGGTCAGAAGATAAGATATGCGGGGAAAAGACTTACAAGATAACTATCTATGGCTTCAAAAATCTGTAACTAAATAATAATAAATACATGAATAAATAAATAAGATATAAGAATATATGTATGCAACGTACTAAGGTTGAAACAGAAAAGAGATTAAGGTAAAAGAGATTGATATGGTCCTAATAGGTTTTTAGGAAGATCAAGTAAAATTTTGTAGGGAATCCTTTCTTTCTGGTTGTGACCAGAGATTTCTGGAAATGGAGGCAACCGCTAGAAATGTAAATTCTCTAATCAGGCAAAAGTCAGAATGATTTGATAGTGCAAAAGACAACCATGGTATGAATATAGTCTGAATAATATTCGGGAACCAAATATGTTATAAGTCATTTTGTCTCAAATTCATGCCTCGCCAGAGTGCACCTGACTGCAGTGAATTTTTGTCCCAATAACTTAAATAATTTTAGGTTACCGAATAATCTTTCAACTTTATCCATTTCATGGCTAAGCAACAAAGAAGATCAACATGGTGCATTTAGGACAGTCATAATAATATCCGAAAACCTATGAACACCTGAAATCACTTCAACTTTAGAGTCCTTGCCTCGCCAGTGCGCAATTGGCTGCAGTAAACTCGCAGTTTCCATAATTCAGACAATTGACTATAACGCAATGTGCGAAGTCATATTAGGTCACGGAATATTTTTCCAAACTTTGTCCATAAGAATTTCAAAGGAGTTTCCGAAAAATTCAAACGAGTTCTACGGTTCCAGTCATGATAGGAAAATATATTGATGTATGTTCTTCTGGTTTCAAGAAAATTTATCAGGGTAAATAAGTGTTCCAGTAGCTCTTGAGATTTAAGAGATTTGATTTTGAAGAATTTGATCAAACTTGAGTATGACCAATTGAGTTGGACACAGGATAAGGTAGAAGAATCAGAGCTTTGAGTTGAGTTGAAGAAGCCTTTGATAATATTCCCGACAAATCACTTAAAGGATACAGACAGTTACGAAAATGATTTGAAGAAATAATTTCGTATCCAAGGAAAGTTTTTTTTTTTGAGAAAGTGATAGATAAGTAGGGTTGACACAAAAGGAGTATGTCTTTATGGAGTCAAGGAAGTCAGGTTTAAAATGGTTTAGTAAAGCCAACAAGGGGATGGTTCACCAATTAAAAGTTTTTCAATGATTAAAGAAGATTTAATAATAGGATGGAATCAATTCTCTGACCGTTCGTACTTCACGATACTCAAGCATTGAGTTTAAAAGCTGTCTAGGCCTTGAATTGATCAAGAGGTTGCATAGAGAGTAGGATTTCAGGTTGAGTGGAGGGGATCAAAATAAAATATTTGGAATAACCTAGGAGATAACAATCAATATTGAAATTATTATTTTTTTTGAAAATATCTTTTAGGGAAATCATGGGCTAACTAAGCTGAACCAATCTTTTGGTAATAATTAACCTTGAGGCTTAATAGTTCCAGAAGAATTTGGTTCATGGTTAGTTCCGAGAAAGTTAATTAAAAAGAGGTTAAGGCGAATGCTGGATACATGAGTCGTAGAAGTACTCGGATAGATAAGGGTTTATAAGAATTAAAACTCTAGATGACGAACGGGTCTGGATGCCAAATAAAGGTAGAGATATAGAATTTGATCAATAAATGGAGAAGTTAAAAATAGGTTTGCTGAAGAAGGAGATTGAAGAGTTCTAATATTGGTCCATAAATAGCAAAAAGTATAGATCCTAAGGGATGCTAAAAATTTGTTAAAGATATGGAAAGGAGATAATCCCGAAAATCACGGGACACTAAAAGATACAAAAATCTAGAAAATAAAATATGTAGTAACATATACCAACATACAATCGGCCTAAACTGGTTAAGGTCAAAATTCACTCCTTATGACATTATCACTCCCAATTGTTGTAAGTACCAACTAATATCTGGGTATTCCAAAATACTATTCTTCCAATTCTTAATCACCAATATATCCTTGATAAATGTCGCCTTACATACCTTCTCTTTAAGATTATAATCCTCATAAATTGTATCGTAAGGGAAACACTTTAGAAAAGATATCTACCATAAAGGTGTAACCAAGAATTTTATTCATAAAGGAGAATTACAGTAAGACTCTCATGATTATTCTAAGGACATCCTGTTACAACTTCTTATAACAATAGATATTACTACTCAGCAGTTCTAGGTATTAATCCTCATGGCTCTGGCTCTTGTACGAGCAGTCTCCAACTGCTTCATCTTCTCCTATGATCCTCGAGTCTGCATCATGCCCTTCTGCAATGGGTGTAGCAGGCAAGGTCTGCTCGATAGGAAGAGAGTCCCTAGGTTGCGGCGTAGCAGGTGTTGCTGGGATAGGTGCTCTGGTATAATGGGGAGGTAAGAGGCAGTTTTTTTACCCGATGTTCAGCGGATCCACATGCCAAACATTGTCCCAATCTCTTGCGGCAACTAACGGCCTGATGACCAGGCCTCTTGCAGTAGTCACAAGCCAATAGCCTCTTACGACAATACTGCCGGAAAGTAGAGTACTTGATGGGACCCAAATATCTTCTAGATTCAGGGGTATATCTCCTAGGGTGAGGTTCCGCACTAACTCGGTTTAAGATAGCTAAGGCTACGTCATTGACATCCTTCATAACTTCTCTCGTAATATCAATCTGTTTCTGCTGGGCCTCGGCTTGGGCCTTCTGGGACTCCAGGATTCCTTGAAGTAGGGCAACCACTTGGGAGGTGTCTGCTGGTACTGGTGGGACGACAGGAGTAACTATCATAACAGGAGATGGTGAAATTGCCGTGGGCGGAATAGATTCGACTATAGCATGAGCTGTGCTAGGGACTTGTGCAGCAAAAGGGGAATTGATGAGCTGCAAGGGAGAAGGGTTGGAACGGGCCTGAGAAGGAGGGGTGTGATCAGGAGATAACACCTTGTCATCAGCAGGACTGGAACGAGTTGTCTTCCCTCTAGTCATAGTCTGAAAGGTTTAGGAGGCAAACATAAGCAAGGTATCCTACCAGTCTATAATCAAACAAAAATATTTACATATAATATTCGGACCTATATTGTGACAAATCAATATTCTAGTGTTCTAATTGTTTCTAGGTATGTTTTCCTAAGTTGTTGTTTTGGACCTGCATGGGCCACCACTAAAAACATGTCACGACCCGATCCCAAATAATTGGGTCGAACCGGATCATGCCCAGCCTGCACCGTTGTTGAGACGGCGGCAGTAAGCTGTTCCATTAGCAGGTAACCACAACAACATCTATATTTGTCACAACTCAATCTTCGGGAATTCAAAACTTTATTAAACATTGAAATAAATACAACTGGAATTAAAAGAACTTAATTCAAATAACAGAATTTTTTTCGAAGAGATGACAAAACTGGAAAAGAAAATCTAGCTAAGCATTCGACACATCGGCCTCAGGTCTTGCGTCCTCCAATGGGGACTCTGGCAGCACCACGGGGTAGAACCGGGTCATATTAGCTGTTGTATAGTATAACAGCTCAGCATCCTCAATGTTCCCTAAAAATGTTATCTCCAGTCAGGAGGGAGCAAAGTACAATTCATGCTAATTTGACAATTAAAATAATAATAGAATCATGCACTTTTAAACAATTTGAAGTAAACAGTTTTCTAGCAGTAAAACAGTGTGATTTGAATAGGCAATGAATATGACCGGCTTGGGTTGTACAGTTGTATCCTATTGATACGATTCGGCTTATCCCCGTGTGTATGAGGGGTAAGCTAATACTGGCCTAAGTTATTGTTTTGGATGTGGTCATAATCATTACACTACTCTCCCAGTCCCCAAACAGTTACAGTAGTTACAGTCAGTGCTCTCAGAGAGAGTTTCGTGTTGCATCGTGGTTTAAACTTGCATTAAAACGATTACTAAATAATTGTAAACTAACACAAAATGTACTTGTCTCAATATGGACTGGACTGGAGAGGTTGAAGACTTCGAGATGGGATTTAGACTCGTCCTCGAAATCCTACATTCGAGAAGTTGACTCAGAATCCAGGGTTACCAAGCTAACTATGCTAGTTGAAATCTCTAATTGTGTCCTAATCAATTTTAATCTTTATTTATTAACCACGAACAAAAACACGATTACTGGTGCGTTGAATTAATAACGAGGGAAAGATCGTTTAAACTTTGTATTTTGGAAAAACTCGTAGTTTCCAATTTTAATTGCTAAAAACTTTGTATTTTCGTATTTATACATATAAAACTAAATTTCTTATTTTAATGAGAAATACATAATCGTTGTTAAATATTAAAACTTGTAACTTTTTATGTGAGAAAACTTTATTAATTTTCTATATGAAAATAATTATTATTAGATTTACGCGTACGCTACAAGAACTCGCAAAACCAGAAAACAACAGAAAATCCTACGCTACCAAATTACAAGTCACAGAGCCAACAACCAGCTGGGCTTATGCCCATTATAATTTATTTACATAAATTGAAATAAGACGAAATGGTCGTTAGTTCTAAAACTTCCTATAATTTAATTATGAATAAAATAAATAATAAGGATAAATTAAATAATAACGAGTCTCAGACTTTGGTCCAATCATCATATAGGCTAATGCCTCAACGTCCGGACGAAGCCGGTTTCGTTTGCACTTAGCCAGGGCCCATTGACCGATACGGTCGTCGCCCAAAATCCAAAATATTAATATTTTCCGAAATCCATTTTAAAATCATTTTTAAAATATAATTAAATTTTACGGAAAATCCGGCAGCATTTCCTCTATTTTTGGTCAACCCAAAAAACTGGAAAAGTGTGCCAATATTTTCCTGCAAATCCCAAACCAGGGAATCCGAAAATATATATGTAAAAATAATCACAAACATGCCCAATATTAATTCGGAACGACCCGAAACGAATTCGGGAATCCGAAACCAACCCAACATCTCAGCACAAAAATCGGAAAGCTTCGAAAACTAAAATATCTTAGAAATCCATTTCCGAAAAGTTTCGAAAAAGCAAAACAACCCAACAGAAGCTTTCCCGAAGGTTCTCGGGAAAACCCGAAACGAACAGAACTAAGCCAAATCCACAGAATAAATCTAACAATGGTTCCGAAAAATTTCCGGAACCAAACACGTAACCGAAAACCGAATTTCCGAAGAAATTCGTGGACCAAAAATATCATCATTGACACGGGGAGGGACGAACTACTGTGATTAACCAGGGATTACCCAAAATGACGGAATCCGAAGGGTTGCCTCGGACTCGGGACGCGCAAATCCACGGATCGGACTCGAAATCCAGCGAAGAGTGCTGGACAGGAGCTGTCCAGAACAGCGGACACGTCTCGGGGTGCGCCGGAGTGCTGGCCTGGCACGGGAACCGCGGGGATCGTGCTGGATCGGGGTCTGGGGCGCGGCGAGGCGCTGGGTCAGCGCTGGGGTCGCGGGCGGACGGGAGCTCGGGGGTCGGGCCGACGGGAGCTCGGGGGTCGGCCGACGGGAGCTCGGGGGTCGGGCCGGGAAGGTCGTCGGGGCGTTGGGGGTCGGGGCGCCGGCGTCTGGCGCGGCCGGGTCGCCGGAGGTCCGGGGCGTCGAGACCGATAGAAACTCGGGCGGAGGCCGAGGCGCCGGGACGGGCCGACGGAAGCTCTGGAAGGGTTTGGGGAAAGGGGGGTTTAGGGAAAAGGAAGTATTGAGAAAGAGAGGGAAGTATAGGGATGGTGGTCCTTTTGCTCCTGGGGAGTTATAAGGAGAGATGTAGAGAAATAAGGAGGAGTTGGAGGAGAAGTCATGTGGTGCTTCGTTTAAATGGGAAGAAGTGGGGAAACGTGGGTGAGGGGGAGTGAGTTGTGGAGAGGGAAAAGAGGAGAGAGGGGGAGAGTAACGTGGGGTTTGCTGGTCCAACTTGGACCAGCTCCACCAAATTTTTTTTTTTTTTTTAAGGAAAAATCTGAATTCTAAAGAATGGATTTAGACCGGGTCTGGGGCTCGAAAGGCTGGTCCGGGCTCGGGTCTCGCCAGAAATCAAAAAGCCATATTTAATGTTCGAAATTTATTTTAAACTCACAAATAATAATAATAATAATAATAATAGCAATAATATTATAATATAAATATTAATTTACTTTACAAAAATTGGGTTTCACATATATATTAGACAATAATCATGCTTGCTTATGGTGTATCATTCTTAAACCGTTAAAGTGTTATATCCGATGTGTTGCAAGAGTATTCACCGACTTTGCATTCTCCATGCGTGAGAAAGTTCTGAATATTTCTCCCTTGCGATAGCCACAAATTTCTCTTCGTTTTTGCCATCTCTATGCCAAGAATTTTTTGCTGTGAGCAAATCTTTCATCTCAAATTATTTACTCAATTGAAGCTTCAACTTGTTGATCGTTGGCATATCATTTGCAGATACAAAAGATAACGAACCATCCTCAACAAGTGTTATATATTAGACAATAATCATGCTTGCTTATGGTGTATCATTCTTAAACCGTTAAAGGACCAAATCTTCTATTGTTGTCTTGGAGATTGCTTCAACTCGTACTCTGACGTGTCTTTCGTACTTGGTAATGGTGCGCTTTTGCTGTCTAGGAATGAAACAAAATAACAATATATGAATCCCACATATCTAAGCCTCTAAAGGTTTGGTAGCCGTTTAAAAAAGTTAGATAAAAGTTTAGTATCACATGAAAAATTCGTGGGAGCACGAGGCTTAGATATGTGGTATTGGTCGTGGACCTAATGAGGGTGTTCCCCTTTAAACCAGTTGACTCAAATCCATATATCATGCCTTATGAATCAACTCCTTTGGGTTCCAACATTCCACACACTAATATAGGCTCAAACACATAAGAGCTATACTCCATTGGAACTTCTAGCGATAAGCTGGGTAGACAATCTGGACTCTGGTACCAATGTGAAGGATTGGCAAGCCCACTATCCAACATGGTTTAGAACAGATAGTGACTCGGGTTTGCTTCGACCCAAAATATCAATGATATATGGGATTGATCGTGGATCTACTAAGGGAGTTCCCCTTTATGACCAGTTGAGTCAAATCCATATATCATGTCTTAGGAATTAACTCCGTTTTGGTTCCACCATGCTTCCAACATTACAACAAAAACAACAACAGTCTTTCTCTCAAAATTTTGAGGTCGTTTATCTGTTTGAATCCTCTTCCTCCATTCGTTTATGTTAAGAGCCATGTCCTCAGTCACTTCAAATCATGTTCATCTAGTCCTAGTTGCTCCATTAACTACTATATTATCGATCCTCCTTATGGGAGTATGAGTATCTATTAATCTGCTTTGCACATGTCCAAACCACCTAAGTTGATTTCTCTCATATTGTCCTAAATTGGCGACACCTCTAACTTCCCATAGTAGATACACTCATTTCTTATCACAATCCTTTGATGTATTACCACTCATCCATCTTAGAATTCTCATTTTGGCCAAACTAACTTTTTGGACATTGTTTCACTCCCTAATATAGGCTCAAACACAAACGTTATGCTATCATCCATCTTGAGCCATACTCCACCGTAACTTGTTATGATAACCTGGAGTAGGCAATCTGTACTGATACCAACGTGTAGGATTGTCAAGCCTATTATCGTACTTGGTTTAGAATGTATACTAGACTCGGGTTTGCTTCTACCCCAAAACATCAACTCTATTAGGGATTAGGATTCAAGTTTATAATTTTATATGTGAAAGTGGTTTAGAATGGATAGTAGGCTCGCTTTAGTTCTACCCAAAAAGATTAACCTATTTAGGACAGGGGTTCAAGATTATTTATCAACGTGGTTTAGAAAGTGGGCTCGGTGTGCTTCAACCCAGATTAAACCTATTTTGGCCTGGGTTTCAAGTTTTCTTTTTATCACCTATCTTTCTTTCTTCTATTGGGTTCGAGTTTATTTATCAATGTGGTTTAGATTGAGTACTAAACTAGGGTTTTGCTTCAACCCAGATTAAACCTGTTTGGGGTCAGGTTTAAGTTTATTTACGAACTATCTAATTCTTTCTTGTACAATATCCGGAACTAAACTCCATCTATTTCCTCATAATAGTCACATGGTTCAATGTCTATTGCTCAAACAAATTCATTACAAACACAGAACAGCCCCACAAGCCAGACTGCACTCTTTCTTGATGGTGGTGATATTGGCTAGATTAAGCTTCTATGCCAAGTCACCTGCAGGATCTTGACCTTTGAGTAGACATGTATCATAAAGAAGGTTCACGAAGTTCTTAATACACTTGATGACTCAACTAGACTTCATCATTGCCCATGAAAACTGAATTTTTAGTCTGCAACATGGATGCTTCCATTTATGTCTATCATTGCGCAATGCCTCTTTAAAGCTAGCTTTCCATGGATATTGTTAATCTGAAGATGTAAAATTATGGAAAGTAATTCTGTAAATGAATGCTTGTTGTCTAAAGTCTAAACTCTTTGGTTCTAGTTTTCAAAAGAAATTTTTTCACAGTTACCTGTAGGGAGATAAGTTTACCAAAATTTCCTATACAAAATTTCCTGGCACATTTCCAACTACACAAAATGCGCCAAACCAACTGGGAATGCACAAAATGCGCAAGTCGGTCTGGTGCATTTTGTGAGTTCTGAATATTTTTGAAAATTTTGCATAAATTTTTATATTTTCATGATTTGCATATAAGCTTATTTTTTAATTTGACTACAACGAATAACGATAAAGGCTCACATGTTTCTGTGCGGATCTCAGATCGCGATGAGACGTTATTTGATCCACATCGTCAAACTACCCCCGTAAGGATATTTTCAGCGAATTTTGTGACACTTTTTCGGAGCAGCACCCGTGGGCCCGCGGATGATGCTCCGAAAAAGTGTCTCGGTACTCACTAAAAATACCCTCACAAGGATAGTTCGACGCTGCGGATCCAACGACGTAAGTCTCGTCGCGATTCGAGGTCCACGGAAACATGAAAGCTGTATCGGTGTGGTCAAATAGAAAGTAGACTTATATGCATATTATCAACATATCGAAGACGTGTGCAAATTAAAATACGCCAGACCGTATGCTGTATATTTTGAATACAATTTTTTTTTGAAATTTTTGCATATAAGTCTTTTATATTTTCATAATTTGCATATAAGTTTATTTTCAATTTGACCACACTGATATAGACTCTTTTCTCACATGTTTACGTGCAGATCGTGACGAGACTGATGTCGTTGGATATGTAGTGTCGCATTGCCCTAGTGAGGGTATTTTCAGCGAGTTCTACGACATTTTTTCAGAACGTCGCCGGCAGGCCCTACGGGTGATGTTTCGAAAAAGTGTTGCAAAATTCGCTGAAAACACCCTCACAAGGGTAGTTTGACGTTGCGGTTCCAACGATATAGGTCTCGTTACGATCCGAGATACGTACAAAAGCACATGTGAGCACGTTTCATTGTAATCAAATTGAAAATGAACTTATTGGAAAATATAAGACTTGTATGCAAAAATTTCAAGAGAAATTTTGAGTTGCACCCCACAACATTCAAGGTGCACCCCACTGTTTTATCATAATGTACAATACCCCCCACTTCCGTAAAAAACTAACGGTCAACGGAGTTGACCGTTAATTTTTGACCGAAATGCCCCTTCCATTTTTCCAAGCTGACGAGGGGGAACTGGTAGTAATAGTGATTTGCTAGGGGTATTTCGGTCAAAAATTAATGGTCAACAGAGTTGACCGTTAGTTTTTGACGAAAGTGGAGGGTACTGTACATTATGGTAAAACAGTGGGGTGCACCTTGAATATGGTTAAATATTGTGGGGTGCAACTCAAAATTTCTCAAATTTCAAAACAATTCAGAACTCACAAAATGCGTCTGGCACATTTTGTGCAGTTGGAAATGCGCCAAACTGACTGACGACTTCTCTCAGTATAGTAATTTTTTGTGAACTTCTCTCCCTACAGGCAATTCCTCCGAAATTTATCAATCTATAGAAAATTTTCCGAAATTTCATTCTCAATATGACCAATGTTGATAATTGTGAGTTCATCTTCTTCTCCTGGGGAATAACTTCTTTATATAACATTTTGGTATTCGTTATTGCATTTCATTCTGACGCTACTCTGTTTCATTTGGCTAAAGATTCATTCATTTGCACAGATGTCCTTTCTATCTAATTCTTTGTGCATTTGGGTTTTTGATTACTTTTTGAGAGTTCTGTTTCTCGCTATAGCATGTACATCATCATTCCCAAGATATGCCTCGGACTATGGGTTGATTGTGGCAAATGGGAGTTATGCCACCACCGCCGGTCACTGTGTTCAATGCAGTTGTGGGCCAGGAAATCTCAAGTACGCAACTGTGATACTATATTATTTCCCTTATATCTGTTGTCTTTATGCAGTTCACATTGCCTCAGGTTGACGACCTGTTTGAACTTTGATCTTGCAGTTTGTACTGCACACCAGCTTCTTTATCGGTGTCGTGTTCAAGTATGCAGTGCAGTAACAGCAATTTAATGCTGGGAAATATTACGTCACAACCTACTACTGCTGGATGCAAAGTCACCTCTTGTACTTATGGTGGTTATGTTAATGGGACCATTACCACAACGTAAGCTCGCCAATCTTTACTACTACTATATGCATTTCAAAAATTGGCATCTGACTTGTGATTTTTGAACTTGTAGGTTGTCAACATCTTTGCAGCCTCAGTGCCCAGGTAATTATAAATTCAAATGTTATTCATCACTTAGATACGGTAACTCTCGAGACAAATATATGCACGTTGCTTGTACTGAAACTCCCTTTGGAACTTGGAACAGGGGTACATCAGTTCCCTAAGCTCATAACCCCACCGACTCAAGTGACCCATGATTCATTTTTTGTTCCGTCACCATCGCCGCTGCCATCGCAGTCAGGTGGTCCTGTG